>CABHPH010115191.1:0-45108 GCA_902168325.1 Peromyscus nudipes
CAGGAGTACTCAATGCCAAGGGGGCAGGAGCCAATATGTAAATGAATGGGTGTAGGTATGTGCCAATAAAACTTTATTTTCTAAAAGCTTGGATTTGACCCATAGGTATTAGTTTGCCAAAAGTGGTTATAAATGAACATATTGGTTTTTTGGCAAGCAGAAAACCAACTGAATGTTTGACATTAGGGCTATCATCATGAAAAAGAACTATAAAGATCTTATTGGGAAAAAATAGATATGGCTTAGTAGGTAAAGTACTTGCAGAGGAGTCTAGTAATCTGAGTTTGATCTCCAGAACCTAGGTAAAGGAGTAAAGAAAGAACTGACCTCCATTTGTGCACACTCCTCCCCAAATCATGCACTCACATACACAATAGCAATTCAAAGTATTATAGAAAAAAAACCCTACTTGGTAGAGTCATAGAGTATATGTGCTTGTGAGTCATAAAAGCCTGCATCAAATGTTTATTCTCTCAATTACCGATGACACAGTCTTGAAGGTCACTCCTTTCGTTCAGATTTCTTCACTAGTACCTGGAGACATCCCCTATGCCTTGTTCTTATTCATACTGCTTCACAGAGTGAATGTAGGTTGGTTGAATGTTGGAAGACTTAAATGAGGACACATGCACAAAGTGTTTGGCACCCTACCAGAACTTTCTGAGATAAATAGTGTGTTAGGAATGAATGAATGGTCCTAAAGAGAGTATGAGAGAGAGAGAGAGAGAGAGAGAGAGAGAGAGAGAGAGAGAGATCAGCATTGCTGGTGCTTCTGAAAGAAGTGCCCACAAACCCAGCCCAAGCTCCCGAGGCCCAGAACTGAAAATGATCTGAAAGTACATAAAGATGATGGCTATGGAGAGGTTCCAAAGACAGTTTGTTGACAAACTTTAGCAGAAGCAAATTAGAGTAAGAAGTGGCTCTATCTGTGCTCCACATGAGCCACCTCCCGCCTGGAATTATTTATTATTTAGAGAACTAGCCAGTTCGTCACCATAGCGATTTTTGACAACATGTAAACAACTGAAGACAGACAACAAAGAACACATTGTCTTTTCTCTTTAGGAAAAAATGGTGCCAACAGTTTTCAGACAATTCCTTGAAAGTGCATGAGTGGACGGCACGTCTTTAAGGCTGAAAGTGTCCAGCACACTAAATGCAAAAGGAACTTTGCAGAAACCTTGTCACCGAGAAGACGCTCTCATTACTAGAAATTGGGCTTTAAACAAATCAAAGAAATACTTGTCCCGCCTCTGTTCACTGGCTCCGGTGACAGCAGCTAGAGAATCTTTCTTTGAGAAACTTGAAAGCTCATGTCTTATTCTCTGCGTCCCTAAGACTGAACATAGACCCTGGCATCCAGAAGATATTCAATAAATGGGCACTGCTGGCTGAAAGGAAGAGAAGATGCTGGCTGAGGCAGCTTTCTCAGGCTCCCAGGGACACAGCCTCGCAGCTCTAGAGCATTCTGTTATTCAAAGCCCTTTCACAGCACTGTGGGGCATATTGGAGACAGTTCCCGATTGCATCATATTGTATACTCCACTCGGCATAATTACACCATGGGCTTTTGTCTCCCTTGGTGCCAGCCAGTCTCAAAATACATGCCACTTCCTCAGTATGCTTCTCTTGAGCACTGGGGTTGCCCACTCATTACAACTGGAGCTTGCAAATGCTCCATCTACCTCGAGCCACTTAAGCTCTGGGTCTCACACTTCAGAGAAGCAGATGGTTTTTCATGAAGAATGGTGATGTTTCCTTGTGCTGAAGACCAGAAAGAGGAAGAGAAGATAGTGTAGGCTAACCCAGGGCCACAATGGTGACACAAGTGTATTATTCTCTTATTTTATTTATATTTTTATTATTATTAATAACTAATTCCGCTTCTCCTAAATTCCTTAAATAAGTTTAATCTGTAGCATGCCTTCTCTGTCCATTCTCCCTTCTAAATTTCTCCTCTGTCCAGTGACTTCATTTCCCTCTCACCGTGTTTATTCAAGCTGTCCTCTCCTTCACTGACAATATGGTGGTGTTTTCCAAAGACGTTTCCCCACCCTTCCACATCCCAGCCTGGCCATTCCATTTTACTCTGCATATTGATGCAATAGGAATCACCTTAAAGATGGAGCACTGGTCCTGACACTAAAAACTACAGAGCAGTTTATGTCTGTAAGAGAAAAATTGTAACTATACATGTCACTTCAAAGGCTGGATGTGATCTGCTCTCCTGTGTTGCTAGCATCATTTGGTGTTTCTCGAGCATCTCCTACTTCCTACTTCAGTCACATTCTGGTGACTGAAGACACTGATGTTTGTCCCTTAATAGCCATTCTTCTCTGTTTTAGAGGATAAAGATGAGATCAGGTGTGAGAGCACATGCCCGTAATCCCTGCACTTGAGGAGACAAGGTCATGGGGATCCCTTGAATTTTGAGAGTACCCTGGACTCTGAGCTCTGAGGATATCCTGGACTACACAGCAAGTTGTAGGCCAGAGAAAACTGTATTGCAAGATCCTGTCTTGAAAAATCAGATAAATAAAAAAGGAACAGCATCTGGGTTTTCCCTAACTATGCTACGTAGCTCCAAACTACATGTCCCACTTTTCTGAGTTCTGGCCAGTAGGACACACACAGATGTGATGGATGCAAGCAACTCCTGTGTTCTCTCTTAAAAGTAAGCAGGCTTCCTCTGTATTATCACTGTCTCCCATGTAGACCAAATCCTTTTGACCAGGCAGGGCCCCAACAGCAACCTGTAGACCCAACTCAGCCCATTCTCTGTTTATGTGAGTGGGGCATTTACCCTCTTTACCCCAGTACCACCATGGCTACAGTTACGGAATGCTGTTTAAACCTGAGAAGATACAATGGATTCCCTATGACCAGCAAAGCCATGTTGGAAAATTCAGTCACTTCCTGTCCTGGTTGTATGTTTTGTGTGGGTGGGGCGGGGGCATACACATATCAAGATATAGGGGCAGAGGTTCGCATCACTACAGAGATGGCCTTTTCAGCCAAATGAGCCCATTTGGGGGTTACATAGAGAAAATAAGCCTGTCTTGCTTGGATAGTCATCTTTACTCAGATGTCTGTGCAGAATTTGTCAACTTTTGCTTTATTTGGATCTAGGGTCCAATAATTCTTGCTTGAAGGGGCTGGGGTGTGCACTGTAGGCAAATAAGCACACCTCTCTTATGCCTAGTCACTTGGTGCCAATAGCATTCATTTCTTAGATGTGAAAACCAAAATGTCTCTAGACACTGTAAAATGTTCCCTGGGTCAAAATCATCCCCACTTGAGAACTTCTATATTATAGCAATTTAACCAGCCATGCAAGATGTCTGTCTCCTCATACCTGCCAGAGCCATGATAAGAACTCACACTTGCTCACTGGTGTGTGTGTGTGTGTGTGTGTGTGTGTGTGTGTGTGTGTGTATGTGTGTATGTGTTCATACACATGTATGCACATGTTTTCAGAGGTCAGAGGACAATCTCAGCTATTGTTCTTCAAGCATTGTATATCTTATTTTTTAAGACAGGCTCCCTCATTGGCCTGGAGTTGCTGAGTAGCCTAAACTGTCTACTCAGTGAGCACTAGGGATCTCCCCAGCACTGGGATTATAAATACACACCACTAGACCAAGACTTCATTGCAAATGAATTCATCTGGCACCAAATTCAGCTCACTCCTTATGCTGGTACAACAAACACTTTACTGACGGGTTCATCTCCCCAGCTCTCACTCACTCATACTGTAGATTGTTCTGGGTCCTTCCTCACTTCGCAATTGTCTACTTGCGTAGACGACCAATGTCCAGGCATTCAGGCAGGGTTTGTTTGGTGACTGGCTGGCTGCAGTGACACCGAACATTTAAAGAGTAAGCAGAGATTTATAATTACAGAGGAAACAAACTCAGGACTCACTGTGCTCCAGACAGTCAGAGAGGAACTCGTAGTGCTGATCAGAGAATTAGGGAGAAGTAACCGGGGAGAAATGGGTTTTCTTCCCAAACTTCCCAGAAGCCGAGAGACTTGCCTTCATTCCATAGAGACCAAACATCTGCTCAAGTTAGTATATTTCCATATTCCAGAGAAACATATGGATTTATACTCTGCCTTTCATTTCAAAATCATTTGCTTCTTAACCCTGTACTTTGCAGGCTAAATGGTATGTGAGATGATTTATTGACCCTGTAATATTCTCCTCTA
Organism: Peromyscus nudipes; assembly: GCA_902168325.1. Taxonomy (NCBI): domain Eukaryota; kingdom Metazoa; phylum Chordata; class Mammalia; order Rodentia; family Cricetidae; genus Peromyscus; species Peromyscus nudipes. The sequence goes on from CABHPH010115191.1 coordinate 4,210, forward strand.
AGTGAAGTTAAAAATAATTTCTGTGACCACATTTTAAATTCACATGCAGACAGATAGGTGCCCTTATGTCCTCCAGCCTCTCCTACCACCTGAGGTCAGAGGGCAGCCATTCAGACAGGATTTCATGCTGCCTCAGCGCAAGCTCAGATGGACAGGCGTGTGCCGCCCACTTCTCTCATGTTACTTACTTTCTGGCCAGTCAGTCAGAGTTTTCTCTGGTCTCCCTCCTTTTCTCCACATCTGTTTAAGTCTTCCTTGCCTTCACTTAATAGGATCTACTCTAGGTGTGTTTGTGTGTGTGTGCAAAAGATACTTTACCAATAAACCAAGAACATGTATTCAGAAATCAGAACTGATTTTGAAGACTTACTTTTATCAGTTTAAAAATGCTGGGACAGCTGTAAGAAGTCACATTTCTTCAAACATCAATTTGTTTATATTTTTAATGGAACTGATGATCTTTGCCCTGAGGTGATATGTACGTTGGATAACACTGCTCTTTGCACATTGTAGAATTTGATAAATGTTATCTGAATCTCTGATCCATTCACTCTGACTTCCCTAGGGCCCTGAGATAGGTCACAGGCATCTTTGATGTTTGAGCAGGGGACAAATTTGGCTATGCTCTTTTGATATCCAGTTGCCAGAAGGCTTTGCCACCTGGCTTCCACCTGCCCATTTGAGATAACACTGGCTAATCTTCATTGCCAGCTTGATTGGATTTGCAATCATCTAGAAGACACATTTGACATGTCTTTGAGTGCATTTTCAGTGAGGTTTAAATGAAGTGGGAAGACATGCCCTAAACATGAACTGGGAACCCAGACTGAATAAAAGGCAGAAAAAAGTAAGAAGGCCTGATGAGCAGCATCATTCATTTCTCTCTGCTTCCTGACTGAAGGAAATGCCAACAAACACCTTTCCTTCCTGCCGCCCTGCCATATCCACTGTGATGGACTGTATCCCTTTCAACCAGGAGCCAAAGTGGCCCATGGTTTCCTCGAGTTAATTTTGTTAGTATCTTGTCACAGCAAGAGAGTTGGCTCTCTGTCTCACCACTCAACCAAACACCATGCAAGCACATGGTGAGCACCTGATAATATAACTGAATAATGTGGACATGTGGAACTTCAAGATGTTTTCTATAGACACAATAATAGCATGTGTGGCATGTACACAATCCCTTTGTCAAAGTCTGCAGATGTTAGTGAAGGCATCAAAGCTTAAGTCGTTACCATGTTAATGAATTACATTGGCATTTGAGTTTTGCTATTTTTTTTTTAAATACTGAGTTTATTTACATACAGTCTTTCCAGCTTCACTAGCAAGTCTTGGTAATGTGTATAAGCCTATAGCCCTGGAACTACCACCCATCTGTTTTTTTTTTAATGGAAAACATTGTTCCTCACGAAGGATTTCCCACTGAGGTATTCTAACTTTGAGATTGTCAAAATAAAGATGAGTCCCCATGAAATGAAAATCACAGATTAGGTAAGAAAGTACAACAGATGATAGACCTGAAAGAGATAGCATATTGTTTTAGCACTACTTCAGCTAGAATACAGTTTTTTTTGTTTGTTTGTTTGATTTTGAGGGCTTTTGGGAAGAGGGGTGATCTCCTATAGTCCAGATCAGCCTTGAACTTATTGCTTAGCTAAGGAAGACCTTGAATTTCTGATCCTTCTGCTTCAAACCTCCTTAGAGCTAGGATTACAGCCATGAGAGGGGAGTTGGGAAATGGGGAAGACAATAACAGAAGCAAAAAAGAAAATGAAGTTCACATCAGAACACACACACACACACACACACACACACACACACACGCACACACAATATCATAACTCCAATCTAGCAATAGACATGGACAATTCTGTATGATGAAATGAAAACATAGCAATGGTATAAAGATGGCTACAGTTAAAAGATGGTGGATTCAGAAGACAAAGGAGACACAGAATACAATAATTGCAGAAGCCAGGGAGAGAGACAGGAAGGGCACAAGTGTGCACATTTAGAGACGAGCAAGAAAGTGCTGAAATATACACATGGACCAGGAGACAAAAGGCCACACCCACACCGTCTTCTTAGATGAATAATATTTTACAATGAACCAAAAGTCTATCTACATGTTCTGTGTTAGTACCCTATGCTAACTGATTGTATGACTGGAGTATAGCAGTTACAGAGCTATTCAGAGAGGGGTTATCATTAATTTTTCTTTTATCTCTCAGTCTATCTAGCCCCCCTCTATCTGTCTAGTGTATTATGTATGTACAAATGCCATAGTGCAAGTATGGAGGTTAGAGACCCTACGTGATGGTTCTGGCTTGACAATAAGCACCTTTACCCATTCAGTCATCTCACTGGCCTCTATTTAAACATTTGAAACACAAATGTAGGCATCCTGAGTGGAAAGATCCAGAAACAAACTGGGAAATGTTGTCTCTGGCTGGTTTCAGTTATATAGCACAGAAACTGACCAAAGCAGCTCACAACCTCTCTACTCGGAAAGTGAGACCCAGCATCAGCCTCATCGGCCTCACCTGGGAGCTTGTTTGAACTGCAAGCCTCTGGGTCTGACTCTGGTTACATGGAATCAGAATGTGCATTTGAATACGGTCCCCTGGCAGTTCAGAAGGGCGTCACAATTGGAGAAATGCTGGCTTACATGGTAGAGGACTTGCTTTTAGCAAGGACCTTGGCTACACATATCAGAATCACATTAGTGGCTTCAAGCAGTCACGTCTCAGAGGCTGTGTCCAACACAACTAAGCAAGGGACTTTAGAATTCATGATGACAAAATGTTGTACCCCACAGTGTTCCATTACAAAGCGACAGTTGAGAACTTCTGAACTAGAAGCAAGTGGGACCTTAGCGTGGGCTGACTTCCCAAGGCGGTGATAGCATATTGGACTCAGGATCTTTGCTATTTGTGGCCACTGTCGGAGATGGCTTTTCATTCATATTGGATTTTCCTTCTTTACTCATACTTTCTACTCCTCTCTCCTCACTTCTTCATTTCATTTTCCACTTTCCTTTTCATTCTACATCCATGCCATTCCATTCAAGACCAAGAGGAATATTGCATGGAATTGTGTAATGGGTGTTAGATTGTTACTGCTGGAAATTTGGACTGATTTGGGGGTATAATGTAAATTTTGTCTGTAACTATGTTGTTTTGTATGCTTTGAAATTATTGTTGTTATTACTATTGTGCATGTGTATATGTGTGTATGTGTTTCTGTGCACTTATTGCCTGTGAACATGTGTCTGTAAGCATGTGGAAGCCTGAGGTCAAGATCAGATGTCTTCATTCTTCACTTTCCCTTTTATTTATTTGTTTATTGTTGTTTTTGAGACAAGGTTTCTCTGTATAACATCTCCGGCTGTCTGGAACTCGCTCTGTAGGCCAGGCTGGCCTTGAACTCACAGAGAACCGCCTACCTCTGCCTCCTGAGTGCTAGGATTAAAGGTGTGCGCCACCGCCGCCCGGCTTCCACTTTATCTTTTGAGACTGGGTCTCTCACTGATCCCAGTGCTCAATAAGTGATTAGACTGGCTTGCCATCTCCCCAGTCCTAAACTGATTAATTTTTAAAATGCGGATTGGGACTCCCCATCCCTAAAAATACTGGTAACAGCTGGCTCATCCTACAAGTAAGGAAACCCATCCAACATTCTCATTTTATGAGTTAGGAAACCAAGATCTCAGAGTATACTATTAGAGTACTGAGTACAGGGAAACTTATAAGGCTGCAACAGTGTGTTGTCCAGAGCACCAGTAACGTCAACAAAAGGCAGCTTCATCTTCTGTGTCTTGAGACTTGGGAATGTTGGTACCAAATTCTGTGAATTTTGAGTCTGGTGGGGAAAAGGAGGAAGGAGGAAAACACTCAGGGCTGAACTCCTGCAGATGATCAAGGTGTCAGTGACACGTGGCCCTTGAGAGACTGCCAGAAAGGAAGAAACTTTCTTATTGATGGAGTCTCCAGGTGGTCAGTTAACAAGAAGAAACCACATGACTGAAACCACAAAGATGGAGCAGACATCTGTGTCCCACATCACGCAGAGAGTTTAAGCGTGAGGTGGTGAGCTTGCTGAGGAAGTGGTATTGGAAGGGAGACTTGAATGAGGCGAAGAAGGGGGATGGAAGGCTGAACTTCAGCCGTGTCATACAAAAGCCTCCATTTTTATTTATTGACTTCCTTGTGTATCTTGACAGGGGTAATAAATGAAAACTTTTGTAACCACTGAAGAGGGAATAAATTGACTTTCTATGTTCACACTCCACATAGCCAATTTTATATTCCCTTGGTTATTTTATTATGTTACAAATTATTGTGATTTTTTTCCATTTATGGAGATAGGAACATGAAAACTCTGCCCAGAGAACTGATGTGACACTATAGTTTCACAACTGTAATATATTTTTGTTATTTAGAAGTAGGCTTCCCCAAATGGTAGCCAACAAACATATGTGCTATTAAGCATTTGAAATATGCTGAATGACTGAAATTGATGTATCAAATATATATCATACTGTATTTTGGAGATTCAGAATAAGAAGGAAGATATCCCCTCCTCCAATTTCAATTGATTCCTTATCAAAAGTTCTATTTTAAAATATAGTAGGCTGAAAAATTATTATAAAAATTAATTTTGCCTACTTTTACTTAAAAAATACAACTTCTAGAAACTTCCATGTTTCACACATGACTTGCACTGCATTCAGTTCCTCTTGGACAGCAATAGTCTGGGAACTACCTGTGCCTTAATAAAAATTTGTGGAAGGAATGAATGCTATCAACATGTAGTATTTCTTTTCTTTTGTTTTATGCACACATTTTATATATATAATAAAATATTCTGCTGAAAGATTGCAGTGGCAATCACTGTTTCAGCAGCAGCATTCTGGTGACTGGTTACCACAGTGCCACTCCCAGAAGCCTTTTAGGTCTCGTAGTTCCTGTCAGAATGACCTGAGCAGGTCTTTGATTCTCTCTGAGCCTGTTTTCTCACCTGTGTCACAAGGGCTACACAGAAGTGACACAGAAGCATTTGATAAGCAATTCTGTACAATGCAAGCTAATAGATTTTAATTAGAACAAATATATTTGAAGGTGGAACTTTAAAATACTCGAAGATCCATGGCATTGGCTGATTCTCCAGAAACAAAACCTTTGAGGAGGACTTATGTGAAAACAATTTATAAGGAAATGCTCAAAAGAAAGAAAAAAAGTCAGTGGAGGAATGAAATGAGAGGAGATCAAACAAGTTTGCCACATGACATCCTCCTGCCAAATCCTGCACAGCTTTAAGGAGTAGCGCTGAATACATTGTGCCAAATACCTCCAGTGGTCCCTGCAAGGGACCAGAGTGTAGAAATGTTATAGACTCATAGCTATTGGTCATCAACTGAGTCTTGCTCCCTAAAGAGAAACTCATATATTCCCAGCTATTTCTGCTGTTTGACAGGTAGGCAGAGCCTTCACACCTAGCCCAGGGGCAGTCGCTAACAATGAGAGGTGCTGAGTTTGGGGCACAAGAGGAGACTCTTCATGCACAAACATGGCAAAGCGATCAAGAGGGAGAGGAAGCCTGGCACAGGACACACTGAGGACTTACTGTCTCAGTAACTTCCTGTGCTTGGTAGTGGAGTACTCTGTCATAACTTCATATTGTATTTGAGCTACGTGTCCACTTTGTATTTCTGCAGCATTCTGCCTTCTCTTTGAAGTGCTTCTATATAGAGCTCATGCGTAATAAGGAGAGCTGGGTATAGGCCTGCTTAGGTCACGTGCAAACCATAAAAAAGCAAATGTTCAAGGGCAAGAGGTTAAATGAAGGAAAGAGGTTCACTGGTTTTACAACCACAAGTAGTTTTTATTTTTCAATAAGCCAATCCCCTTAGAAGATATGGCTGAATGGGCAAAGAGCTCTCTTGGGGAAAGTCATGCCTTTACAGTTTGATTTGCTTTGGAGTCAAAGGGGAGAACGCAGACTGTGGTTCAAAACTCTCCATTTCATCATGACTCTGAAAACCATTTTCAATACTTCTATGATTTAGAGGGTGTTTTATACAACACGGACCAAAGATCTACTTACTTGTAGGTCTTATATCTTGTTTTCACGATCCGCTCTAGCTAGATAGAAATTTATAGTCTTCTTGGCTGGGTCGGTATAGCCCATGGCATTTTCTTTCAATCCACCACAATGCTCCAACTCTTGTGACTATAAACAGCTAGTCCTAGAGAAGCAACAGGCCAGCAAGGGACTGTCATTGTGTAGCCTCTCACTTGTCCCTAGATGAAGGGGCATTTCTTCTTTTTCTTTCTCTGTAAATTTAATTACAATGAAGAAAAAAACAAAGCAAAACGAAGCAGAAAAGCCCTTGGCTTGCATTCATATTTGTATTCAGCCATGTGACCTGGGCCAAGAGTCTATAGGCTATGACCTGTGGGCAGTCTTGTCTGTCTCCTGTGTTTGTATGGCCTAAGCTAATAATAGACTTTTACATATTTAAATAATTAGAAGGAAGTCAAAAGAAGAGCTATAATCTGTCACATGTGAAAATTAAATGAAATTCATATTCCAGTGTCTACACATGAGGTTTGACTGTAGCATAACAAGCCCATTCATTTGTGCTTTGTTCGAAGCTAATTTTGTGTTGTAGTAGCAGAGTTACGTTGTTAGGACAGAAACTTAAGGTTCAATTGGCTAAAAAGTCTTTACTGTTTAGTGTTCTAGAGGAAATTTTGCTAATTCCTGACCCAGGACAATCTACTTTGCTTATCTACACAACGTGGTCATAGTTATACCTCCAATCCCCAAGGCACTCGGTTAATGAGGCAATATATGTGACATGGGCAAAAGCCCAGACTCTGAAGACAGACGACCACGACTCCTAGCCTGGCTCTGCCACTTCCTGTCACTTATTCTGTGTTACTTCAGCTTGCAGCTATACCTCCTAGCTTCAGTTTCTGCTCTGGGAAATGAAAATGATGAGAGCCTTGGCCTCAGGGTTGAGACTGACTATAAATGCATTGCTTGTGGCCGTGACTGGCGTGGCTTTCAACACCGAGGTCGGCACTAGATCCTGTCACTATCACTGGCTGTTAGTGAGGAGAAAGATTTGTATTTATTAAAAAAGAAAAAGAATAAATTACAGCCTTTTCACCATAGCCGCTTACCTTACAGTAAAGGCCTTCTCCATGGCATAGAGAGATCAAGGGTTCTATAGGCAGGCCACCCATGTTGTCCTCATTCCCTCCATCACTACCCATGACATTGAGCATGCTACCCTCTTTGGGTCTTGGTTTTGTCATAGTGTGGATAATAAGAACAGTCGCTTCATCTGGTTGTTGGGAAGAGTAAGTGATGCTGAGTGTGCATAGACGGACTCAATGCCATTTCCTATTACAGGTCTAGCTCTGAATGCCATAAAAATAAAGGCCTAGCTGGAGTTTACCCAACAGCGGCCTAAATATCGGTACCAATAGCACCCATGGTGCCGCACTGCAGCGAGGAGACAGTGCCCTGGGATAACATGCTGTGCTGACATGCCTGGAAGTGTAAAGAAAATAGACAACAGTGTGTTTTTACTCTTGAAATGATCAAGATTAAAGCTAGAGAGATGGATGGCTCAGCAGTCAAGAGTACTTTCTGCTCTTCTAGAGGACCTGAGTTCAATTCTCAGCACCCATGTTGGGCCACACTCAACTGCCTCTAACTCCACATTCAAGGGACCTGATGCCCTCTTCTGGCCTCTGTGGGCACCTGCGCGCGCACACACACACACACACACACACACACACACACACACACACATCAGTATCTACTCAAAAATACCTGAGATTAGCACAAATAGTGTTCATAATCATTGCATAGCTGTCTTTAGTCTTGGCTGTACAGTATGTCCCAACCCCTGATCATGACTTTTACTAGTTATTTGTTTTAGCTACAAGACTGTTTGCTCTCATTTATCAAGTCTTGTGTTCCTGAACAGGCATAGACTAGCTCCAACCTCCTCTTTGTACAAGCTTATGTGGCTCAACCTTTGCCCTTTTTCACACACCATAGTGATCTGGGAGAAGGAACTAACATTTTGCTGGCAGAACACTAGATATTCTATTTTAGAAGATCCCAGAATAAGAGCAAAACAAGGACTGAAGTGTGAGACATATCTTTTCTTGTTCCTGGACACTGTAGCAGGGTCTCATGAGCTACAGCATCAGATAGATATGACATGTCCCAGTATTGAGAGCCTAGATTCATGGAGGCAGGCACCAGTGGCAGCACCTCTTGTGGTAGCAGTGATGACCTGAGTGGACTTCTCTAAGTAATCATTCCCCTGGCTGAGCTTGGCTTTGCTGTGACTTCTGGTTCCTAACTGGGCTGTGTCTCTGCTCTCTATGATGCTTTGAGTTATCAAATATCCTTCCAATAAATGTCTTCTTGGAATCAGCTAACCAGAAAGGATTTTTGTTGTCTGTAACCAAGAACCTACCTAGTGTGCCAGAGCTGGAGAACTGGACCATGCCCGGTGATGTTCCTTTTCGTTCAGTCCTGGCCTTGAGGGTATCCAGTCACTGAACCGCAATCAACACCAGAAGACCCTTGGGGAAACACAGACAATGACCTGTATATCTGCTTTAGTGGTCTCTTTAAAAAAAAATACTGTTAATTAATAACTCTACTATTTCTTAAACTTTTCTTGCATTCCTCATTTCTTTTGGACCATATAATGTGCTCCAGATTCAAATCATTTGGTTTATAATATTGAGCATCTTGGAAGCTTGGGATTAAAGTCACAAGAGTGAGGGAAAAATACTCTCATTAAAGATGTGAGTAAAACTTTCTTCAGAGAGAGCCAAGTCACAGTAGCCGGGGAAGGAGCTTGTCCCATTCTCTTTATTAAATTTTCATTGATTTGGTAGTACTATGTCATCTATTCCATGCGGAGTTTTAAATTGTTTATTTTCATTGTTGTCTTGGATGTTTTTAAAATCGAATATAGAAAGTGTGACTTTGGGGTCTCTTGAGGGTGATATTTAGAACAGAAATGAAGATGCTAGATTGTCTCAGGAATTATGAACGTGACACTAAGAACATGTAAACCATTCACAGATTAGCTTCTGCAAACAAGGTAACCCCTACACACCACCACAGAAGAGAAGCCAGTACACTCTGCTCACTTGTTATATCTTTAGTGATTCCTCTTTCTGTATGTAGTTTTGCCCCTCACACGCCCATTTCATTAGAGATAGTCACTTCAGTGTTTATTGTAGTCACACCTTCTTCTAGCACATAAAGCCATGAGGAGAGGGCTGGAGAGAGTGCTTAGTCAGTGCAGTGCCTGTTATACCAGGACCAGGATCTGAGTTGGAGCCCCAGAACCTCTGAAAAAGCTGGGCCTGGTGGTGTGCATTCAGTGCCAGTGCTGGGAAGGCAGAGGCAGGTGGGTAGATCCCTCATGGTTATGGGTCAGCCATCTTAGCCTGACTTGGTGAGTTCTAGGCCAATAAGAGACCCTGACTCTATAAGCAAGATGATCACTTCCTCTAGAATTATACCTAAGGTTGACCTCTTGCCTTTCTATGAATGTGAACATATGCACACATACATTCATGAACATATGAACCCATATACATACAGACACCAGAAATGAGAAGAACATTTATATTCTTTCAATTTTTTTTTGAGATTGGAAGCTCACCAAATATCAATTTGGACTTTGGATCTTCTTCATCTTTATACAACCAGAGGCTATCTCTGTGCTTGGTATACAGTAGGTATTCAGTAAATGCTTCTTGAATGAATAACTAATCTTGCTCTCAGGGAATTCCTGGGATAGTGGCACAGTTAGACATGTATAGGTATTAAGAGCTGCCTGAGGGGACAGGATTATGAATGGATGAAGTGAAATGATGACTCAAGAGGCAGAAAGTACCTATCTATGATTTGTTCTTTTCCTGCTGAATCTAGTCTTATCTTTCACTCTATCATCTCTCACCTGGACAGGACCCTTTTCTGTCTTCTCTCAAAGAATTTAGGGGGAAAATATGGGAAGATACTGATTTTTACAGAAGTTTTTGGTGACCCAGAATGTAGGCAGAGAGGGCTCCAGATTCAGTGTCTGATGTCCCTGCCCTTACCGACCACTTAACACCCTGGGAAACTGTCTGCCTGATCACAGCTGAACACTCCAGTACTCATCTGCTCCCAAATTCTACTTATTTTTTATGCCTAGCAAGTGAGCTCTCTCACCTCCCTATTTCAAAGCTAGACTTTACTTTGCAGGTCTAAAATTCCTGCAGATACTCTACCAAGGACCATTGACACTGGGTGTGCATGTGTACTTAGCCTTATTTTCTGAAAAGCAACTAGGAGTATCACACATAGACGTCACACACTCACACTCTCAAATTGGAATCAGTTCTTCAGCCACCACACAAGGGAGGCTGTGGAGAAGGAGGAGAAGTGGCTCTGTTGTTATACACCTCAGTGCAGTGTGAATCATGACTAGAGGTTCAAAAGGACTGGACATAAGGTGAATGGAATGCAAAGGAGTCAGGGAGAATGGATGGTAAGTGATGTTCCCAAGGAGAGCCAAGGAGAAATGGATACAGGCTTGTGTGTTAGTCAGAAGCAAGAAGAGAGAACTGGGTACTGTAACAGTCAGAAATTACACTGAATCATGGCACATGCTTGTCCATTGATTTCTTCTGTCCAGAGCCATGAAAGGGATGAGATGGAGTTGAGAGCACATGTTACTGTGAGGTTTCTCCTAAGGGGAATGGTATACATGGATGTCTACAGAGGGAAATGTAAACTGGAAAAACTGACTGAATCCATGGAAATAGAGTTTGGTTTCTCGACCCCATCCCTGGATAAATGGAATCATCTTTAAATGTGTCCTACAGAATCCTAGATACTATTTGTCAAGTTTATAAAAGGCATGTCTCTTGGAAAAAAAAAAAGTGAAGTCAGCAGGCCTGGTTCTTATTTCTTCCCTTTCATTAGTCTGGGATGTTCTATATAATCTCCAGTTCCAAGGATGGCTGACATAAGGACTGAAGCAAAACCAGAACCTGGCTACTGCTTTTTATAGTCCACCACCTTTGCAGAAGCAGACTATACAGATGCATAAAATTTTCTAGCTTCATACTGAGGACACCAAAGGAAAAAAACAGCAAACCATACCCTGTGGTTTCTCCAGGATGCTCTGACTTGAAAAGGAATTGTCTTATGTCTAAGTAATAAACAGTGTGTTGTGAGACAGATGTACCAACCATTGTTCTCCAGCTGGCCCATAATTGAAACAGGAAAAACACTAGTCTTAGCTGTATTTTTATTCCCATTTACAGGGATGGGCTATAATAATAGATGATGAGTTACTTATCAGTTCTGTAAACTGCATCTTGAGTAGAATTTTCCCCATTAGAAGGGTTGTTTCAGATCACTCAATTCCATAGCTTACTGACATCTCATTCTCTTTCTGAAGCTTCCATCAACTGTCAGCTAGCTTCTGTGTGACAACTCCTGTGTGTGTAGCTCTTTATCTTGAGATACAATACATTCCTTCCATGCCAAGCATGGCTTCTGAGAAGACCACAGGATCCCAGTTCACCCTCCATCAATCTAGGTTTACTTTATTGGACCGTTCAGTGACAGAAAGCATCACCTCTCCAGTCGCTCAGATTAAAAATGTGAAACTCATTGTGTTGTTTCCTCTTCTCCAATCTGTCCACAAATAGCACTGGATCTATATGCAAAATTTCTTCCGAATGTGATGATTAATATTGATTGCCAACTTGACAGGATCTAACTACCAAGGAGACAAGCCTCTTGCCATGTCTGTAAGACATTATTTTGAGTGGCTTAATTGAAATGGGGAGACCTACCCTAAAAATAGCAGCACCATTTCTTGGATTTGAGTCTTGGACTACATAGAAAGGAGAAAGCAAGTGGAGAATCAGCATTAATCACTCTCTGCTTCCTGATGACAGATGAAATGTGACCAGCTGCCTTATGTTCCTGCTGCCTTACTTCTCCACCATGATGGACTGCACCTAGAAACTGTGAGCCAGAAGAAACCTTTGGTCTCTTAAGCTGCCCTTTTCTGGGGTATTTTTTTAACACACCAACAAGACCGCTGGGTGGTGGTCATTCACACCCTTAATCCCAGCATTTGGGAAGCAGAGGGAAGTGGATCTCTGAGTTCCAGGTCAGCCTGGTCTACAGAGCAAGTTCCAGGACAGCCAAGGCTGCACAGAGAAACTGTCTTAAAAAACTAAACCCAACCAATGAACAACAACAACAACAAAACACCAACAAGACAAGTAACTAATACACCAAACTTCATAAACCCTCATCTATGTCTGGCACCTTAGTATGAGCCAGTCTCATTCTCATGCCTGGACTACAGCAATAATCTCCTAGTTGGCGTCCATGCATTCATCTTTGCCTGCCTTCTCCTGCTGTCTATAAAATACACAAAAGAGATGCTTCAAAAAGTATGGGATACACTTGGATAAAAATGTCTTTACAAAACCCATCACAATGATTGTATTCTAATAAAAACAGTAAATAGATTCTATTATGCTATTCCATCAGTTAAAACATGTCAATGCATCTTAGCCCACCCACTTTGGAACCCTGCAATTGATTTGCCCTCCAACAGATTTCCTGACTCTCTCTCTCTCTTACTCACTATTCTCTAATCAGGCCTGCATACCCTGTATAAAAGCCTCTGCAGTTTCCATTCCCTCTGTCTGTAATGATCTTTCTTTAGGTTATGTCATGGTGGGATCCTGTCTTTCCTACACATTACTTCACGTGTCTGACTATATTAAGAGAAGTCTTCGTGACCACCTAGTTTACCTCCAGAGTGCTTATCATTTGCAATTTCATTTATTTATTTCTACCAGGTATTTATTGCAGAATACAAGTTCTAAGGGTTTCAGTGTTTCCTTTTATTCATGTCTGCAATTCTACTGTCTGAAAAAGGATCTCAATAAAATCATGTTGCCAAAGCAACAAATAAACAAATGGAGACCCTCTTTATTTTTTCCCCCACAAGAATGTTCTGTTCCTAAGAGATATTTTCTTATCTCTACATCAATCTCTTCCCAGAATAAACCATCCCTTTCTATCCTGGCTCCCCATAAAATACTTCCACCCCGCTCTCTCTTTTGTTCTCAAGAGCAGAGCATCACGAAAAGCAAGTAAAGTAGCGAGCTGGGAAGACTCCCCAACAATAGTGCTTTGAGGAGATGCCCCAATTGCTTTGATCCATAAGCTCTTCTTGTTTCCAATTTTCTCGGAAGTTGGGTTATTTTCATCCTAATTCCCTAACCAGCTCATATACTTTTGTATATGAAGTACTTCCATGTACTGAAATTTTCAGTTTAACTTTCCAGCTATCTGGTAACAGTGCAAATATTCAGAGAGAATGTTCTGAAGCTGATCTGTAAGGTTTGTCATCTTTGGTTCACATCATTCATTTGTAGTACCTTGATCCCAGTTTTTGAGTAATAAGTAATAGCAGTCTAACTAAATTAAATTATAATAATATAGATTCATCATTAGATAGTAGAAACTTTGAGACTAAACAAGGAATATGATGGAAAAAATGAGACCCCAGAAAGTTTAGCACAAAGAAGCTCTTGGGGAACCAGAGCAGTGTGACTTTGTCCTTATATCAACCCAGCGGCGGTATTAATGCTCTATTATTTTATGTCCTTGTTGTACTTCACTGGTGATTCAAATTCCTGGAGGAGGTGATTCTGTAGGCTTGCTTTGCTGAAGCATGGAACACTTAGCAATAGTAATGCCAGTGAAGAAAATGACTTCTACTCCAGCTGTTAACAGCTTCTCATTGAAAAGTGGGGTCTCATGAGTCCCTTGCCATCCATGATGGGATCATGATGGGCCCCATCCTGTGTCATTACTGTGCAGATATAATCACAGCTGCTTGGAGTCCATGGAAGCAATGGTCATGTCATGTCCAGAAGACAGCATTTCACAGCTCTCCTCTAGCCAACTCAGATAATACAGCTAATTGGCACTAATACTTACCTGATGGTACCCAGTCTTGTTTGAGGTTTATCAGAGCTTGATATGGATTTTATCTTACAAGTGTTGTATTACCAGCATACTTATAATTAAAGTATAAACTAAGACTACAAGAGGAATGAAGGCACTTCCTTTAGAACAGTGAAATGCAAAACCAAAGAAAGGTGCTGTATTGGTATCTAAGTATTGATGGATGCCAACAACGCAGGGTAGTGTCTATTTTCTTGTCTTATGGCAAACCCTTTCTTCCTAGCTTTAGGTCACTAGGTGAGATAATGTTGCACTACTTCCCAAAGCAGGCAGATTTAAGGACTTTAGAGGAAGGGGGTTTCCCATTAGCATCAGTCTTCTTGATAGGTTCAAGGAACTGAGATGCTAAAGAGACATTTTTCCAGTGCGTGAGCCAATATGCATATGTTCCCCATCCTGTAAGTTTGACCTTGGTTAGCTTCAAAAGCAATAGCCAGTGCTATTTCAGAGCAAATGTAATTTACATTATCTGATTGTCAACAATGTAGTATCTCTATTTGACATAGTCATGGTCCCAGCAAGAGCTCTGATAATAGATTTATAGGAAGAGCTCTGGTTAGAGGTGTGGATAATATTAGTCATGTAATTCCAGCCTTTTATGAAGAAACCATGCAAAACACTGATACTCTGTGAAGAATATATGGGTGACATTTGCCTGCTGAGAGAATGTCTTTCACCCTTTCTCAGGTTTGCAAACCTGTCTCCTTAGCACGGCAATTCTTCACATTCCAGTGTGATGCACTTCACTATATCAAAACAAAATAAATATGCTTTAGCATACTAAAATATTATATAGGTGTATTTAAAGTCATGGGTACTGTACCCAAGACTACTGTCTGATATTGTAGGTGTCATTGAAATTTCTTTCCTTTTTTGTTTTGTTTTTCGAGACAGAGTTTTTCTGTGTAGCTCTGGCAGTCCTGGAACTTACTCGGTAGACCAGTCAGTTTGGTCTCAAACTCACAGAGATCTGTCTGCCTCTCTCTCTGCCTCCCTGAGTGCTGAGATTAAAGGTGTACACCACCATCGCTGGGCTCTAAATTTATTTCTTATGCCACAATAAATGTTCATGTCATTCCCAGAAATCTTTCATACCAATGTTTATTATATTTTTGCCTTCAAGGAGAGTGAGTGCCATTTTTGTTCTGTTCAAAAAGCAATGTTCTCTGAAGTTACCAAAGTCAACAGGCTATGTTTGGTTTTCTAATCATAAGCATCTTTGAATCAGGCAATGCGGCCTTTGAGAAACAATTAAAGATTATTGTGTCCCCAACATTCCCCTGCTCCTCAAAGGAAAATGATCACGGTCTTAACTGGTCTTTAATAGACTAAGAGAGAGGTTGAGTGTAGGAATGAGAGCTCCGAGCAAATGCCTTCCATAGCAGACATTTCCCCCCATCTCTGAAATTCCCCATTCCTGAGCTCTGGTCAAGTCAGATTTGTTCCATTCTTAAACATTCTCTGGGACCTCTGGTTTCTATCTTCCTTGAAATAAGTATAAAGTGTGACAAGAGCGCTTTTAGGATAGAACATACAAATACTACAGCGCAGAAGTAGGGAACCCACGGTGTTGGCTGAGCCATGGAAAAGAATTCTGTGAAGTAAACCATGGCCTTTGAAAGAGTGAAGTTCCTCCTGCAAAGAGACTGGACAAGTCCACCCCAGTCTCTTCTTGGTCACAGAAATGACTCTAGATCTTCTCAGAGCTTTTTATGTTCTCAATTCTCATTAACAAATGTAAACCTGATAATACGTCTCTCTTTGTATTTGTTATTTGTTCTTGGATAAATCCTGACCTCACAAGGTGTGCTTGTAATGTTGGATCAAGGCAGTGTTTTTATTTCCCCTTGATACTACATTTTTGAATACCTCAGAGCCAGATTCCATTACTTCATCTTTCTCTTCTGACTTTACAAGGCAGATGGCCATTCTGAAAAATGGTCCTCTTTCCTCATTCTTATTCAAGTTAAGAGGTAATCAAAACTTGCACGTAGTTCCCCTAGAAGACAAGATCCAACCGAATCCCGAGAATGAAATATAGGTGAAATGGGGTGACCAATTAAAATAGAATGTACTTGTAGTGACATGGCATCAGGCCACAGTATCTAGAAAGTTCATCAAGACTGGGCTCTAATGACAAGGAGTGATGAGGTGAAGGAAAGCACAGGCTGCAGACTTCCACAGTGGCAGGAGGCAGTATTTCAAACTGCATTTAAGCTCGGCATGACTTATGAACTTGTGGCTGATCTCAAAATGCTGTGAACAGCCCGGAGGTCAGAAACTGCTCTTATCTCAGTGCCTGTTTTGTATCATCTTCTTGGATTCACTCTGCCATTCTGCCCATGGTCTTCAGAGCCCTGGGCTGTACTGTAGAATGTCACATGTGTTATAACAAATGACTGTCTGTGAATGGAGGCAGATGCAAAGAGCACATCATTGCCTTAAAGACCTTCTTTTGCATATTTTGCTTCATAGCATGTGTGGGAAAATGATCTCCTTTGGTTCTGTTGTAAAGGATTAGCGAACGTTGATCACTGTGCATCTGGTTGAACAGTACAGCCTACTACCATTGAATCCGTGCTAATTACTTGCTGAACTGTCTTCTATCCTTAAACTAAGGTTGAAGGAAGACAAATGCTGCCATTTCTATATATAAGGTCCCCCCAAAGTCTATATATTTAAAGCTTAGTCCATAGCCTGGTGCTATTGGGAGATGGTAGAAACCTAAACAAGAAGTGTAGTGGCAGAGCTTCTGGTCACAGGCACCAAGCGCTTGAAGGGAATAGTGAATCTTACCCTTTATTTTTTCTTCCTGGGTACGATAAGGCAAATTTCTTGCTCCACTACATAGCCCACTGAAGGGCTTTATCACAGGTTCCAAAAGTAGCCGTAGTTAGGAGCCCCTCCCAACAGAACCAATACAGACACATTCTCTTCCCAAGCAGATTACATCAGCTATTGGTAGAGTGAAAGAAAGTTCATTAACACAGGGAAATGAACTACCTCAAGAAAGGATCAGATAAGAGGAAGATTCTTCAGGAAAGCAAATGGATGAAGAAGACACAGACATTTTCAAACTATTTTGTACAAGATTCACTCAGGAGACCTGATATCTTAGACTTTAGCATTTTGGACCTTAACATCCTAAACTGACACCCTATATCCTGCATTCTTGATTCTGACATCCCAGACCTAACATCCTAGACTATGATATCTTAGACCCCAGTATCTTACTAACAGTATCCCAGAACCCAGTACTATAGTCTCCAATTCCACAGACCCCTACCATTGTAGACTCCTAGATTTTGACTAGTACTCTAGAGCTCCATGTTCTCAGTATCTAAGACCCTGACACCCTAGACAACAATATCCTTGATACTTACATATTAGACCCTGATACCTCAGACATCACAGTCTTAGACCTGGATATCCTAGACTCTGGCATCTTAAATCCCAGCTTCCTACACAAATGCCTTAGATCCTAACATGCTACAGCCCAGCATCCTAGATGCTGACACCCTAGCTCTGACATTCTAGACTCCAATACCTAGAACCTGACATCCTAGACCCAAAAATCTTAGATACTGACATCTTAGACCTTGGTATCTCAGACTCTAGCATTCTAGACCCTAGCATCCTATACACAGACACCCTGGATCCTGACACCTTAAATCTTCAGCATCCTAGATCTTGATACCTTAATCCCGACATCCTTGACCCTGGCATCTCAGACCCTAGCATCCTAGACCCTAGCACTCTGCATACAAATACCTTAGACTATGGTACTCTAGACCCCATCATCCTACACACAGTTATCTTAGATCTGATTCTCTTGACCTCCAGCCCCTAGACCCAGCATCTTGCATCCTGACACCCTAGACCTCAAAATCTTAGACCCTGGCATCCTAGGCCCCCAAACCCTAGTTTCTGACATCCTAGACCTTGACTTTCTAGGCCCTGACACTTTGGATCCTAGCATGAAGAATATGATTCTCTAGAAGTCAGGAAACTTCTCTGTTCTTTCATCAAGCTCCTAGGTAGTTTGGTAGCAAGTACCATTCAGTGCCATCCTTCCAGAAGTGCAGACTTGGAAGGTACTCCCTAGCACAGAAAAGACCTGAGACCTGGGAGCTCAGCTGGCAGGGATTTGGCTGCACCATCGACAAACGGTTAAATTTCTTAATTTCCTTCACCCCTTTTTCCCTCCCCTGCAAAACTGTTACCATGGTATAACCTGAAATGTGGGCTGGTGTAAGTCAAACACTAGCATGCCAATGGATATGCTACAGCATGACATATCACAAGCATGATTAACACCTTCCACTGCAGTATTTTAAGAGCATCATAAAGAAATGCTACAATGACTTAATTCTTAAACAAATGCCTCAGAGGTGGGAAATGGGGTAGTAGGGCCAAGCCAATAAAAGACACTCAGGTACTGTAAGCAAGAAGACCAGTGAGACAGGAGGTCAATTGTTGGGTCATTTATGTGAGAGATGATATCAGATTGGGATAGGAATTGAACCCTTTAGGCACGAGAAGGAATAGAACTGAGATATTCTTATGCATACAGAACCAGTAAGACTGAAGTTTAACAGCCATCACATCAAAGAGTTGGTTTGTCATCTGCAAGATGGCTTCCTGTCAAGTCAAAGGAAAACTCAAGGAACCATGTTGGTGAGAGCAATAACTTGTGTATCAAATTCTTGACCCTGACCCACAAAGCTTTGGAGCCGGAAGCCTAATGACTAAGACCAAGGAAAACTCTGTTGAGCAGGTTTCAGGCTGACCAAGGCCATCCAGCAACACACCTTGTATGTGGGGTCAGGCAAAGACCATAGCTTGCAGCTGTGGCTAAAGCCTCAATGACAAATTACCCTTTGTCCTGATTTGGTAGAAGGCAGGTGACAACGAATACATACAGAATAAACAGGCTAATGCTGGAGTAGTTACGCGACTCCAGGCTTATTCAAAGAAAAGAACTCACTCAAATATCAGTTAAATGGGTATTTTTAGATTTCTACTCTTGTCTGGATGAGGCCTAGCAACCCTGAAATATTTATAATAGCTTCTTGTTTATTACACTTTATTTTATTTGGCCCTTGGAAAATATTACAAAGATTAATTTCATGGTTGTAACTGATGAATATGCTCCATAATTAATTTAAGGCTTAACATGACCTGCTGCTATTTTTTAAAAATCTAACTAATGAGACTCTTTGTAATTTACAGGAACTTACATTACCCTATTAATCAACATGTCTATGGGGAAGACTCTGGACCTCATGTTCTCACAGCTACAAAGTCAACAGTTTATTCAAACACCGAAACCTTACCCTCAAACTTATTCTATGCTTGCCTACCCTGGCTTTAATCATGTTTGTGAAGTGCATTGAGGTGTCATTCTTTTCTTAAGATTATTTTGGTTATTGCCCTGAAGGTGTCACATGGTGCTGAGATAATGAGCTGTTATTGTCCTGGCCCCATGATGGGCTTTTGTAATTGTTCCATTAAAGTGAAAAAAAGCTAAGCTGGCCATTCTTCAGTGAAAAATGGCTCTCCCATCTCTGCTGACACTGTGGGTTAACAAGTCTGCCATCCTGGATTGAAATGAAAATGGGACCCTAACGTACTCACGGCCCACCCATCAACTTTTCCTTTAACAACAACCGAGATAGAGATAGAAACTTTAAGGTTTTCAAACCACTCCTGTCTTAGTGTAATGTGGATAACTCAGTGTGTGAGGAAAATATAAAGGGAAGACAAGAGCATTTGTTACTGTGAAAACAAAACTATAAAATACAGCTATCTGTCTTTCATCAGAATCAAGCCTTTTTTTGTCTGTTTTCACGAGGATATTAAAATGGAAGCCTCAGAAAGCCATCGGCTAACAGGCGAATACATTTGTTTGTTCTCATTTGTTTGCTCCATTGGTCTCGCAAGCCACTTTAAAGACACATAAATATTTTGCTTGGAGATGCAGCTACTTCCTGCATTTATGAAGGAAAAAAATAAATGAAAGTGCTGTTTGTTTTTGCAGGTCCAGATGCGGACTAAAGGCCATGTGGGATGGAGTGAATGATGACTGACAATGGCTTGTGGCTCCTCTCTAGCACCAGGGACAGTCATGTAAACTACTCCCCCAACACTGGCCTCAATGTCTCTAAATAACAAGCAGCTCATCATAGGGGTGAAGATGTTTTTTCTAGCAGGACAAGTTATCATGACAAGGAACTGCTGCTTTATCTTGCAATTTTCAGGTCTTTAATAACTGACATACTAAAAATGCTAGAAGACAGCATAAGGAAAACACTTCAGAATACTCAGAAAGGCAAGAACGTTCTGTATAGAAGCCCAATAGCATGGTAGAAGCTCCAAGAATTGACAAATGAGACTACATGAAATGCAAAAGCGTCTGTATTGCAACCAGAACAAAACTTACAGCAGAATTAACAGACAGCCTACAGGGCAGGCTAGAACCTTGGCCAAGTATATCAGAGATTAGGGACTCATTGTAGAAGATATAAAGAACTGCAAAAACTAACCACAAAAGAAACAAAACTGCCAACCAATACAGGAGCCAATGAATTGAACAGCTCTCAAAAGAAGATCTAGAAATGGCCAAAAAATATTTTCAAAGTGTCCAACATTTTAGCCATTCAGAAAATGGGAATTAAAATGACTTTGCGTTTCTATCTCACTCTACTTAGAATGGCTATCATCAAGGGAATAATATTGGCAAGAATTTGGGAGAAGAGGAATTCATAGTCTTTGTTGGTGGGAGTATAAACTGATGTAGCCACTATGGAAATCACTGTGGAGGTTTTTTAAAATGCTAAAAATAGCCAGGCATGGTAGTACATGCTTTTAATCCTAGCACTTGGGAGGCAGAGGCAGATGGATCTCTGTGAGTTCAAGGCCAGCCTGGTCTACATAGTGAGTTCCAAGACAGCCAGGGTTTGGTAGAGAAACCCTGTCACAAAAGTAAATAAATAAATACAGAATTATTATATGACTCAGCCACATCATTCTTTTGCCCGTACCCCAAACTACAACAGAGATACTTGTATATTCATGTTTACTGCCATTAATCATTAATAAAGAAAATGCTTCACAAATTTGCCTATAGGCCATCTGATAGAGACGTTTTCTCAATTGGTGGCTCCTCTTGCCAGATAACTCTAGCTTGCATCAAATGTATGAAATGCTATGAGGAAACCTTTTACTCTGTATGTTAATTAAAAATAAGAGAAGACAAACCAACAGAAGTAATAGGAACATGTCGTTGTATACTAGCTTGGAACTCAGTTCCATTCTTTCCCTATCACCTCACTTTCTTCAACTTTATGTTTTCTGTTACCTTTAAGTGAACTTTCAAAGCAAAACTAAATGTGTGCCCTGAGAAATTTAATTAGAGGTTTATTGATTTTTCCTCATATTGGTCCTTTGTCTTTCTGTCTTTTAGTTGTTTATAAATCTACAGACTAGTATTTAAGTGTCTACAGGCAGAAACTATGTAAAACATTATTGTACAGTCCAGAAAAGACATAATGTCAAAATGAGTTGGTTGTTGACACATTTAAGGGTACATAACTTTTCTCTTTAAGACATCCAAGAGGGAGGACAAAGAAACGTGACAGAGCGCGGTCCACATCTACTGTAATCTGTCCTCTCACCCTGCCTATCTTTCTAACAAAAAGTACACTGATGTGTGTGACTGTGTGGGAGCACCTGCTATCACAGAGAATTCAAAGCACTGTAACCCTCATGGGACCTCACAGCTGCATCTGCTGAGACTGAGGACACTTTGACTCATAGTCTGTAACCCTTTGAGTTACCATCCAACTTCATTTTGACTAAGTAATGTGATTTTTCTATCAAGTCCAATACATAACCCAAGCCTTCAATGACAAGCATGAAGGGCTCAATGAGCTACATAGCTTAAAGAGATATTAGAGCCCAATTGTAATTCTAAGACCCCTGTCATGCACCTAACACCATTCCCTTGTATGACTGTAGAAATAGTAGCATTTTTTTTCAGACTTTAAACCCAAAGTCTCTGTAGTAAAAAAAAAAGTATCACAGAAAACTGGGTACAAACATTTACTCAGATACCGATTTTTATTCTTTGGAATCATGGATGCTCCATTGGAAATGGGATTGTAACCAAACTTTGAACTATATTGCTAGGAGATACAATTAAAACCTTCAAAGACACGAGATGACATACAGGTACAGTGAGGAGTCATATAGAGACAGGAACTGGAATGGAAATTGCTAGGGGCTAGACGAGATAGAAACAGAGAATTCATGATATATATGAGTTTGAGCCTTAGAAGATGAAAAAGTTGTGGGAAAAGTCATATCTCCAGGGTAGCACTGTCTTGGAAATATAATAGGACTTATAGGTATAATTTTAAACTCCCTAGCAGCCATTTTCAAAGACACAAAGAGAAATAAGCAACATTCATTTTCCAAATATATTTAGCTTTCTTATATATAGCCACACTTTTACCAAATGGTTACATAATCAACACAAAATCTTACCAATTAGATTCTTTTCTTTCTAAAACAATACCAATATTGCTTTTTCACAACAAATCCTTGAATGTTGATATTTGCATTTAAAAGTACATTTCAATTTGAATACTATATTGTTATTTGAAATAAAAAAAATTGGCAGGATATGCTGGGCCAGTACTCTTCCACTGAGCTATATCCTCAGGCTATGGAAATTCTTGACCTATATTTAGAATAGATTGATTAAAATTCATATTTGAAAAAGTAGATTCATAAATATACCTAATCCAACATACCTGGATGTTTTCCAAACACTGTACCAAATATAAGAATATATCCTCTAGCCAGGCGGTGGTGGCGCACGCCTTTAATCCCAGCACTCGGGAGGCAGAGCCAGGCGGATCTCTATGAGTCTGAGGCCAGCCTCAGCTACCAAGTGAGTTCCAGGAAAGGCGCAAAGCTACACAGAGAAACCCTGTCTCGAAAAAACTAAAATAAAATAAAATAAAATAAAAATAAAATAAAGTTGTACCTCACCATTAGTTCTCCTGCCTGCCTAGTTATTACTTAAATCTTATTGCTTTTTCAACTTCTAAACTAAGCTCGTTCATATAGAGTATGATATGAGTAAACTCCAGAAATGATCCTGTGACCTTTTTGATTTTGATTATTAAAATTTCTAAAACATTTATTTTGTTCCAAGAAGATCTTGAATTGGTGTGACATCTTTGTGAAGCTCTCTGGGGACTTAACCGATGAGTTGGCGAGGTACTGAAGACCCCTAGAAATTATTATTGTCTTCTCTTATCATCAGTAGTTTCATAAACAGAGTGACACCTAGAACTTACACACATATTTACTATTTAGAACGATACTTGGATAACATGTACCAATGATACCTTCAAAGCCTTGGCTTTAGTAAAATGACAGCAGAGCTGGGAGGTGGCTCAGTGGGTAAGGTGCCTGCTGTGCCAATAGGCACTGGAGATTGAATTCAGAGCTCACCTGGTAGGCCTGGTAGGCAGCTGTTTTCTCAAAACAGGAGGCAGAGGCAGGGAATCCTTACATCAAACTAGCTAGCAAGACTGGCCAAAATGGCAAGTCTTGACTTTAACAAGAGACTTTGTCTCACTATAAGGGAGGAGAGCGGTTTAAAGGAGACTTGGCCTCAACCTTGGGCCACCACACGTACACAATACACACATGCATATGAACCCCGCTGACAGGTGCTCACATATATGCAAACATGTATGCTTGCAAGCAAACCATACACACGTACTTATTCTGAAAAAGAAAATGAAAACTGAATGCAAATATTTTCAATACAAATTTACAGTGGAACAAATCAACACAGGTTTCAGCCATTTCTTGCTTCGAAATAACACTAACTGGGCTGGTGAGATGGCTCAGTGGGTAAGAGCAACTGCCATCAAGTCTGCTGATGTTCAGTCTCTGAGTTCAGTCTTTTAATATCTGCATACTCTCAATGGCATATACACATACATACTGGCGTATGAATACACATACACACACTCATACACACATGTGCATGTGCACCTACAATGTACTAAAAACATTCAATTGCATTAACCTTGGATATTGACATAATTATCCTCAATATCATCCATCATGGGAAAAACTATTTTTTCATATCTAGCTGAAAATCTTTCTTAGCAATAATAAAAGCTGAAAAATATCTAATAAGTTTAAAGTTTTTGTTTGATTTGATATTTATTTTTAAACTTGGAAGTCCATTAAGACACAGTATACACAGTCTTACACAAATTATTTAAAGCTAAAAGATTTATAACTTTTATCCGATTTATAACTTTTTTGAGTCTTCTCATCTTCTCATCTTTGATACAGTAGTACTTATGTGAGTGACTGTTTAATGTTTGCTGAGGTTTGCTAAAGCTCTTTGTTTTTTTTTTAAATTTTTTTTCCGCAATTTGCTTTTTCCTGATGATTTTCTAGTATCATTTTTGTAATGATGACTTAATTTTATTTCTTTACCTTGTCTGCAAACAAAAAACAGTTTTGCTTTTTTAACACATGCAACTCAACGGTTTATGATAAACCAAAATGACAGGACCAGTCTTGTTAAAACAATCTTACATCTCTTTGCTGGACATTCAGTTTGGATCTTAGGTGACTAATTTCACCGATTTCCTTTTGACTTCTGAGAGACAGTTTATTACATATAGTATTGAGCAATGTTTTGTAAGGGTCTCTATGGAGACATGCACTTAAGTTAGCAGACTCGGTCACTAACTCTGAACCAGAGGGAAGGGATACCAAGAGCTCAGTATGAGAAAAGTTTAAAAACTAAATTCAAGTTTTGTAACGAGTGTCTCTGGTTTAATCAGCCATGTTTATTGTGGGCACAGAGTGGGAGAGAAACAAATATATCACATATCTATTTTAGAAAATCACCCATCTGGGTTTGAGAAGTCTAACTGCTTACTAAATACGACCTTGGGTAAATCACATTCTCTGTGTCTAACACTATGCAATATAACTGCTAAACAAAGGAACTAGGGAGCTCCATGACCTGCCCCCCTTCTCCCTGCCACCCCATCTTGACTTTTCTTTGTTGTAAACTTCAACAGCCATCAAATGTCCTTTTCTGCTTCCGCAAACATCCTGTGGTTTTACCAGATGGCTTCTCTTTGCTATGGACACAACTTCTAACTTCCAGCATCTTTGCAGCACGCTTGGCTCTTCCTACCATTTTTAATTGTCTCAAGCTCTCCGTGTATCCCAGGTGAGATTCCTATAAGCAACGGCATGACTGGTTTCTCGTTCCTTTCAGATTTGGCACAGTGCTGGCCAGATATCCATCCCTGAGCCAACTAGCTGTGGAAGTGAAGTCGCATGACATGAAACACTACCATGAGTGCAGTAGTGAGTCACATGGGGTAACTCCCATGAGGATGAAGTTGAAGTCAGATTACATCTGAAGAGAGAGAATTGGCAGAGAAAATCCTAACAGCTGCTATTCTCATACATTAACACAATCATGCGGAAGACACAAGTATTTGCTGAAGAAGCAAAGAGACTTGTGACTTTTTGCAGAGAGTGTAATGCTACTGAGAAGGGAACCCAGAGGGCACCCTATGATGGAGCTATACCTATAGTCCCCTATGAAGGATAATTTTTGTCTCAATACAAGAGAAACAGAAAACAAAGATTTCTCTATTATCAGAGCCCTCAAGGTAATATTATTTGAATTCATTCTCTCCCTCTGTCATTTGCCACCAATAAACACCACTGAACATACCACTGTTCTCCTGTTCCTTTCTGCACAGATCCTTCCTTTGTGATGGTTTCTTGCATGCCTTCTTGTAGGCAGCTCTTTGTTTGTGGACTCAGTCCATGTATGTGGAATGGACTCTGTACTTGGTCCTTTGAATTCATGCGTTCTGTATCTGCAGAGCTAACTAACTCTTTTAGTTAGGGTTTCTATTGCTGTGATGAAACACTATGACCAGAAGCAACCTGGGGAGGAAAGGGCTTATTTGTCTTATACAGCACTGTTTGTTCGTCACTGAAGTCAGGACAGGAACTCAAACAGGGCAGGAACCTGGAGGCAGGAGCTGATACAGAGGCCATGGAGGAGTGCTGCTTCCTGGCTTATTCCTCATGGCTTGCTCAGCCTGCTTTCTTATAGAACCTAAGACCTCCAGCCCAGAGTTGGTAGCATCCACAATGAGAAATACTATTTTAATGGATGGAAAATATTATTTTAAAGTTTTCATCTGTATTGAACATGCACAAGCCCTTTTCCTTTCATTATTCTATAGTACAGCATGGCCATATACATAGCATTTATACTGTATCAGATATTTTGAGAAATGGAGATAAATGGAGAGATGCTGTAAAGTAATAGGTTGTATGCAAAGATTAGAAGCAAATTTCTACTATTTTATAAAAGACACTTGGTTATCTGAAAATTTTGGTAACCTAGGAGGGTTGGAACCAACTATCCTCAGACATCAATGTAATTGCATTTCATTTAAATGTAGTGTTAGAGTACAACTTTCTACTTCCCTAGAACTGCGTTATAACTTAGGGTAATTTCCACTAGTAAGTAAACACTGAACACATACTGTGCTAGAAGTTTTGGAAAATAAAAACATGAGCAAGGTATGTATCTTGACCTTAAATAAAGTTCAGTTTAGAAGGACTTTTATGAATTTGTAACTGATAATCTATAATATATGTCATCCTAAGAGGGGTCTAGCTTTTCTCTAAACACACACACACACACACACACACACGTAAAGTATCTAGCGCTAGGGAGATGGCTTAGCCAGAAAGGTGCTTGCCAGGCAAGCATGAGGGATGAGTTCAGTTACAGTGCACAGATAAAAATTTGGGTGTGGCAGTGTCCCAGTGTTGGGAGGCAGTGACCAGAGGCTCACTAGGGCTTGCTGCTCAGCTAGGCTAGCCAAATCGGGAAGCTTCAGCTTCAGTAAGAGACCCTGTCTCAACAAAGAAAATGAAGTGCAATTGAAGAAGATGCTTGACATTGATTTCTGATCTCATTGTGCATATATGTGCACACAGGTGTACCATCCTGCACGTGTGCATGCAGGCACGTGAACACAGATAGATGAATGATAAGTATTCCAAACAAGCAGTGCTGTTCAGTGTGCCTCTACTGCCTGCTTCTCTTCTGCATGGTGAGAGGAAGCCCCAGTTTGAAGCACTGGCCAATTCTCAAGATGAAAATATTCTGATTTTTCAAGGGCCAATTTCAAGCTTCGAATCTGAAATCACTGAACACAGAGCTGAGGAGAAACAATGCTTGTGGCCTGTTATATACATTGCAGCTACATAGTTTCTCTTAATAGTTCCAGGAGCACAGGAATAAACTAGCAAAATAAATAAGAAGAATCACATTAACATCTTTGGTTTTGATATCATTCAAAAAACTCTACATTTATGTAATTTGATTTTTAATCATGTTATGTTTAACTGTATGCTTAGAAAAATTGTAAGATTTGCAGTGCTATTCTGAAGCTGATACAAGCTTCATCAAGTACATGGCTGGATAAGGGGCTATGAGAGTACAGATTTGAGATTGATAATGGGATATGCCAAAAGAATGCCGTTGGATTCCTCAGTTAGTCTTAAATGCATATGCAGAATCTAGCTTCTTGACACTGGGGAGGAGGGGTGAAGAGTCTTCTCAAGAGAGAAAATCAGGCCAAGGCATCAGGGGATAAAGACTTGTACATGAATGGAAGGAGTCAGTGAATGGTTTCTTTATTGGAAATCAATCACAGACCCTGACCAAACTCAGCCCTGATTCATCACCAACCCACCCATTCTGAAGCAGTGACTATGATAACAACAGCCATAATGACAGCTAATTCTGATTGATTTCTTTATGCCAGCTGCAGCTGTAACTAGGGAACCTCTCACCAACTTAGGCCCAAGGTTTCCAGTCTCCTCTGTTAGCCTGCTTTATGAACAGCTATTGCCTTCCTTGGGTAAGGCCATGCTCTGGTTGGGCTTTCCAAGGAGCCCTTCACTCATCATTGCCGGTCCCACAGCCCAGCACGAGTCCCCATTTGCACCCAGATTGTGAAAATCTTCAGTGCTGACTACAGAAATATTTTCTGTATCTGTGACTCACAACTATCAAAATAAAACAGAGACAACCAAATCTTTCAAGAAAGATGGACGAGAATCTATTTAAAAAAGTGAAAATGATGTCTTTGTGTTCACGTCCTATCACATTACATTCTGCTGGCCCAGTAGGCCTTTGACTGACTATGAGGTCCTCTTTTGGGGAGCAAAACAGCCCCATCCATACTCATGAAGGCAAATGACAAATTCTGCATCTTAGGACTCATTGCATATAGAAATGCTGCTGATTATAATAAAGAGCCAACGCAGCGTAGAACCTAGTAATTCTGAGTCAGTCTCCCTGGGCATGAGGTCTGAGCAGTTTTAGAAACGTGGGAAAACAAAGGGACGTTCCCTTCCCATCAGTTTCTCACACGCCATGTGATCTTCTTTCTCACCATTTCAGGCTCAGAAGTTACAGGAGCACTTCCCTATGTTGTCACTCAGATTCCAAGCAAAAGGAAAACCGGGAAATGACGAAAACAAAACTAAGATGAACAGCATCCCGAATTCTGTAGGACTAGTAATTCAGTTCTTATTTGAAGATCCATTTGTTTTGGTGTGATTCACTTATTCCCGGCTGGGGAGAAAGGTCTATGTTAGGGAGAAGCGTTGTCTGTGGCTCCACTTGGAAATTTGTTGCTAAAGGTCGTTGACATGTACAATTGGCAGGGAAGCGAGCCCACTGGAGGGTGGCTTAACTCTTGTAAGAGTTGCCTATCGTGTGCCTCCCGGGAGCTGCTGTTAATTGAGACACTCTATAGCAAAAGGAGCTCCAGGGAAACAGCGTAGCTTGTTAATTACAACAATAAAACGTGTGTGTTTGCGTGCCTGCATGGGTGGGATTAGCCAAAGGATGCCTTATTTTCTTACCATTTGTAGTTTGGCTTGCTCCTGCAAAAACCCAAAAGGCAAATATCCCTTTCCTTCTCCAATAAGACATGCTGAATTACATCAGTGCTATTTTATGCTAAAGATAAGGCCTTTTTTTTTAAATGTTAAAGATAACATGAGGTACATGGCTTTAAAGCAATCAGACCCACTTGCTCTTGCCAATAAACAAGTGCAGTGAACTTACTTTCCTTTAATTTATAGTCAGCCTGTTTAAATTATTGTTACTTGGCCCGGATCATTGCATAGGGATTTAATTGTGCTTATAAATCGAGTTTCTTTCAAATCCATCTCTTTATTCACTTCACTTCCCTCCCCCATGTCTCATTTTGCATATGCTCCCAAACATATCAATAATTTATGCCACCATGCTTTGTTTGTTCCTTTGTAACTACACACATGTTCTGCATTGTGGAGAGATGGCAAAGGAGACGTGGACATTGAGAAGAGGTCTTGAATTTTTCATGACAGTTGGTTGAGGCCAAATGGCATTTTACAGATCTTGGGGAGAAGAACAAATCTATTTTCCCAAAAGGGTTTCAGAACAGAACAGAAAACACAGCAGCAGCAGCAGCAGCAGCAGCACTGAGGGGTGACACTTGTCAAGCATATTTTGTTAGTCTATCTGGAGGAGTTAAATCCCAATGATACTGCCTGGTCCTTACGGCTTATTGCAAGGAAGGCTTCAAGACTTCCATAGTATAGACCCAGGCATGGCTCAGCTGGGAAGCCACTAGTTCACACAGCTAGGAAGTAGCAGGAAGGGACTTCAACTTAGGCTTTTAGACCTCAGGGTCCAAATGATTCTCTCACATTTGGTTCAAGCTCTGCTTTAGTGGTAGATCTAGAAGTAGGTCATCTAACCTGACATGGATTTTTATTTTCTTCTTCTCTGTCCTCTTCTTAAATGACCATTAGATTTAAAGATTTAGTAATGAAACCAGAAGTTCTGGTGTGGTTTGAGGTAGAGAATGAAGGAGTAAGACCCTATTTCCACTGTTTTCTGTTGGGACACGGGGTGGTTCTTCCTAAGCTGACATGGAATATTCACTCAGTAAGTCTTATTCACCTCTGTCTATATTCCTTATCAAGGTTGTCAGATGCTTCTAATTCAGGGGGCTGCACACAGACTAGATATGTATCACTTCCTGTTTTTATTAATATAGCTTTTTGGAACACAGCCACAGTCATTCACTGAGTATGTTCTACATTTTTCATTTGTCCTACTGTAGCTATGGAAGTAGTTGAGATAGTCTAAGATGAAAATATTTACACTCTTCTGATGGTCAAAACAGACCCAACTTCTGTATTAATGAACTGTCTAACTTTATGGAGATCTAGTCAACTAGTCATTCTATTGCTAAAAATTCAACACACACGTGTGCACGCACACTATAGAAGTACAATGGAGTGAGGGGGAGTGAAGTTTATTGTACTCATTGTTGCTGGAGAGCTTCTCTCCAGCTCCCAAGTCCCGCCAGTCCCTGGTTCCCTGACCGAACCCATTCATAAAATAAACACACAGATGCTTACATTATTTAAACTGCTTGGCCATTAGCTCAGGCCTATCATTGTCTAGCTCTTACTCTTATATTTAGCCCATTTCTATTAATCTCTACTTTGCCACATGGCTCGTGGCTTACCGGTACTTTACATCTTCCTTCTCCTCACCGCGGCTCCAGCCAGTCTCTCTATCCTTCCTTCCTCCTCAATTCTCCTCTCTGTTAGTCCCGCCTATACTTCCTGTCTGGCTATTGGCCAATCAGTGTTTATTGACATATAGCGATATCCACAGCACTTCCCCTTTTTTTCTTTTTCAAAAAGGAAGGTTTTAACTTTAACATAGTAGAATTACATATAACAAAACAATTATCGAGCAAGAATTACAGTTACAATATTAAAGAAGATATCCTATCTATCTTATATTTATGAGATTAAGGTTTTATGTCTAACTTATCTTTTATCATAACTGAGGAAATTACAACTATCTAGTCTTCAACCACATCAAAGACCTCAGAAGGATATAATACTACCTGAGAAATGGAGAAGATGTAAGCAACTTTCGGGAGTCTTGCAGGGTAGACAGAGACAGTTGACAGCCTGGACAGTCATTCAAAGTTTTCTTGTAAAGTTGGGGCATCTGTTTTCAGCTCACAGGCCTAGAGTCTCTCAGTCATTTTTTTTTCTGTGTCCTGTAGAATGTCTGGCAGTTTCCTCTGCAAAGCAGGAACCTGAAGGACCATTTTGTCAAGCAAAGTTCAGTGGTCACCTTCCTATGGGTCCTGCATGTCCAGTCGATCAAGCAGTCCAGGCAAGAACAGTTTCTTGCCCAAATGGCTATTTCTGCCAAGGTGAAGATAAACTCCATATGGAGTGTCTTCGATGCCCATCCTCCTCTGAAGTAAATCCAGTGTTGCCAGGAGCAGACATGTCTCATTGTCTAGAACGTCTAAATTTTTAAAACATTTTAAATGCCATATTCTGTAGGTCTTTGAAGTATTTGAAGATTACCTATCTATCTGAAATATATCTATGTATACCTAGAAGACTTAACTAACATGGCTACAAATATGATTATCATAGATGACTAATTATTAATCTATTTTTTAATTATCCATTACAATTTTAAATGAGTTACATAAACATAATACCTCAAACAAAAGTAGAAATATACACACAGTATAACAAAATCAACTTTAAGTTCGCATCAATAAACTAAAATTTATATCAATGTAAAACATTTTAAACATAAACTAAAATCTATACCAATGTAAAACATTTTAAACAAGTTGTTGTTCTTTAAAAGTAGATTCATTAATCTACCCTTTTATCCTATCATCTGTATATCCTATATATCTATATCATATCCCTTTTTCTTTTTTAGAAAGAGATCATATTTATAATTAACCTGTTTTAAATAAAAATATTGGTTTTTCTCTGTCCCATACCAGAGGGCTCTTCTGATATGGGACAAAGGAATCTTTTAACCTTTTATTTTAGGAATATGTCTGGGTTTAGAGAGGGAGTGAGCCCATTCCATCTCCAAAGCCAGCTTGGTATATTTGGGAATTTGGGCGTAGATTCTCTTACTACTTCCTGCTGGAGGGGGGCGCTGTATCTTATGGGGACATAAAGAACATTTTAGGATTACGGAGTAGTCCGTGAGGGTGTATCGTCTGAGCCAGTTGCCTTGAGACAGTTCTGGATGTTGGATCATTTGGGCCATGGTGTTATTGGAGAGCTTTCAGGTGGTCTTGGCTGGTCAAACCTGATGTATCTTAATCTGGAATAGATCCATAGCCTCTGGCTTTCTGTGGAAACAAAAGCAGAACTTCTTTTTCAAAGCAACATATCCTTATATCCACATTTTGAAGTCAAGGTACCTTTAAAATTTATATTTTGGCCTAACTCAACAGCTTTTAAAATCAAATGTTTTTTTTCAGTTACGAATATGAAAGAGAACATAATCCAGATTTTCTGTGTGATAGCCATCTTTACGTGGCTTATTTTAAAGACTTTATTTTTAAAAACTATCTATTTGCTTATGTAACTGTATGTCTACGTACATTTTTACATATATTTACGTACTATTTCATCTGAATCAGTCTTATTGCAGCATTCTAAGATTGAAGCGGCGCTGTGGCTGCTGGCTCTGCCCACTTCAGCTTTTCAACATGGTGGTGGCACGTTTTTTTATCAGTTGTGGGAGCGATCAATTCTCAGAAATAGTGGATCTACGCTTTTATTAAAGCAGCATGTAGCCCAGAAACCTCTTTATATATATATATATATATATATATTAGTAAAGAGTAAATCTAGCATACAGCGTAATGTGCCGCTGGCAGACACCTCATTCTCGCCATACTGGCGGTCAAAGCGTACGCCAGGAACCCGCCAGTAGTTCAAACGTGCGTTTTGCGGCCCTCCCTTGGCCCCGCCTTGTAGGCATGATAGTTACAGAAGCCTCAATGGGGGTTGGAACTTCCAGACCAAAGCTGGAATGGCTACCCACTACATCTCATTACTTGCTACTGGTTCTTAGGTGTTGATCCTTCAAATCTTTACTCTTTTACATTAAAAAGCACTTCTTTCCTAGTAGGACAAAAATGTTATTCATTTCTATACTTAACATTCAAATTCAACGAATAGATTCTGAATTTCGCCTATGTGTTTGATTCCATGCTAGGCTTGGAGGATGATGTGAACAGATGTTGATCACTGGTTTTTGAATTACTAATTCTCTGATCTGACCTCTCAGTTGGTTCAGAGATTAGGAAGGACTTCTGTTTATCAGGCTTCCCTATTTTAACTCCTTTTACCTGGAAGTTAGTTTTTGTCTGGGGAGTTCAGAATTTCCCAAAACTGGGAACCCAAGCTAGCTGAGCATAGCTTTCCAGATTTATAGCAGTAGACCTCCAGATGCTGGGAATGGCTTTTATGTGGTCAGCAACGGTCGGTCCCTGTTCTCTTCTTGGTTTCTTCAAGCTTCTTCTCAAAACATGCTTTCTGTTTCATAGGACCTTTCAGGACCTCAGCCCTACTTCCTCAGTAGATTCTGTCTGCAGTTCTGTCTCAGTCCTTTATTTCCATCTGTCTCCTGCTCAAGTATCCTTGAAAGTCTGGTTGGCCCCTTATAGCCCAATAGATCCCAGGTAGAACACATCTATTTAGCCAATCCCTCTCTCTAGGCTCCTCATCTGGACTACACCCTTGGAGACAAACATGGATAATAGAAACAGCCGAAACCACTCACACATGTCACACCTAAGTAGGGAAATAGCTTCAGGGTGAGGTGGAGGCTACATTGTGAGAACGTCCAGGAAAATTCTGCCTCTCTGTCCTGAGTCTAGTTCAGCTTACATCAGCTTTCCTGTACCTTGTCTCTACTTCCTAACCCCAAGTTCTGTCTCTTTTCAACTGTAACTTGGTTCTCTGGATCCCAGACCCAAATTCCTGAACTCGACTTCTATTTTCCTGTCCTACAGTTATGCTTGACCTTGAACTATGTACCTGTCCTTAGCTTGATAAGACCATCACAATGAAGGGTTGCCAAAGAGTTACTGAGTATTCAGTGTCTTTTACATATGTTATCTAGTATAATCCTTGAAACCATCTTGTGAGGTAGGAGTGTTATTATTAGGATAATAACAATTATGTAATTTACAGATGAGGAGGCTGGACACTAATAGGTTTAGGGAACTTGTCCAAGGCTACATAGATTGTGTATGGGTGGAATTAGAATCCTAGCCAGGTCTGTCTGGCTCCACAGAGTATTACCCAGGTTTCTTTTTCCTGCTTGCAATTGCTTTTAGGTGATTCTGTTCTTGCATCAACTTTAACATACATATTGGAGTCATTAAGATTTTTCTGCAAAGGGCCTGGTGGTAGATACTTTAAGTTTCTCAGGACAAGAAAACTCTGTCACAACATCATTGCTACCTGGACTTGAAAAGCCGTGGATAGCACATACGTGATGGGGACAGCTGTGTTTTAGTACCCCCTTATTCATAGACACAGACATTTGAATTTTTTATTGTTTTCACGTGTCACTAACTACTCTTATTCTTTTGTGTTTTGTTCCCAACCATTAAAAGAATGTAAAACCATTCTTAGCTCATGAGCTGTACAAAAGCAGGAAGAAGACCAATTTGGTTCCTGGGTCAAAATTTGCCAACCCTTGTTCTATACCTCATTATTTGATTTTAGGTTTGTAATTTTTTTGGGAAGGCTCAACCATTTTCTATAATATGTGGTGAACTATTTTTTTGCATGTTGACTACTGTGATAGTCACAGACACTGTATGAAGGAGGTCCTCGCACCACTTCCGGTTACTAGATGAATACAACAAACCAGAGAGATGAACTACTTTGCTCAAGGTTGCACTTTAGGAGACAGTAGACTCTAATTTTGACAACGGGCCTTCTGACCCCAAGGCTGGCATCCTAAGCATAAAGTTATGCTTCCTTTATGCTTCTGGCCCCTATGAGATAATGCACATTAAAGTTATTTGAGAACCATACAGGGTTATATAAATATAAGTTAATAACTATCATAATTGTTTGTGTTACATCTTCATCCAGGTTTCTGAAGGGATTGGATTACAATCAAACTGATGTTAATCAAAACAGAAACAACTAGGCAGGCCGTGGGATGGTATCTGTTTTTCTGTCCATCTTAGCATTAGATAGTATGAGCATTAAATTTCCATCTCCAATCAGCACTTGAGGAACCCTCTCATTGTATGTGGTATGCTATCTTCCCTGAACTTCCTTGAACTTGGCCTTGTGCCTCACTACTGATTAAAACCAAGATGAAGCTGCAGAGAGGGAAGAAGTTGCGTATCGACAGGAGCAGTGATTAAGTTTTTGTCCTTTTTTTTCACTCCTTCACCTCTTTTTGATTGCACTCTACTTCCTATATTAGATAGCAGGAGAGACATGACTTAATTATTGAGAACACTTTGGAGCCAAATGGAAAATCATACTACTACTTACTCAGATGCCAGGGTAATTAGAGCCCAATTATTTCTCTCATTTGGCACTAATGAATGAAGATCAATTAAAAAAATAATGTAACTGTGAATTGCCTTTATTGAGCAGAGAACTCTGAGCAGCTGAAATCATCCACTCTTTCACTAATTGAAAATACTAAGGCACGGCAGCTCAAAATGTGACTGTGTTCATGTAATTTTAGAGCACTTTTGTTTTTAAAACTCACACAGATGGCCAAAGCCTGGCATTGAATCATTTCCTGGGTACAACACACTGCTCTTTCTTCCATGGGGAGAGTCAAAACATGGGCTCAAGAAATTTTTATTTCCCTAGTGATAACATCAGGTCTGCTGGCAGAACTCTATCATTGCTTCTGGGCAGGTTTTGCCTGGGCTAAGATGGAATGTCTGATTTGCTTGGCTATTTCACTTTTCTTCTGATTAGTATATCCGTTTCATCAAATGCATTCTGAAAACATTTATTTTACTGTTAAAAAAAAATCGCACTGAAAGAGACATTTCCTTGATTAGCATGTTAGAACCATTTTGTGGGACATGGACCTTCCAGCTCCAAGATCTCCCAGAGTTCTGAGTATGCCGTTTGAGCATTTGGTTTAGTGTCAATCATTGAGGCAGGCCTACACTATTTAATCTTATCTAGCATACATGTTTTGGGGGGTGGGTGGTATGCAGATGTCACTTCTTTAGATTGATTCTAAGTCTGGGTAAGCATGTCCTTGGTGTGGGAAGAGGGGGAGTCTCAGGACCTCTATCATATGGGAACAAGAGGTTAAAACACATATCCCAGGGAAGTTCTGCTTATTCAAAAGTAGCTGATCAATCTTCTCACCCAACACATCTACTTGCATACATTCTCTAAGTCACTTCCTAATTTATAAGGCATGCTTTCCCGTGTTACTCCACTATACTCCAAACAGCTACAAGAAATGCACAAAGCTGGTTTCATCTCCATATTCAAATGAAACAGTGAGGCTCCAGAGCTTAAAGGGCAACAAAACACCACACCCAGAACTACAGACACCCACTGTAGGAGTCATGCATGATGCTCAGAGTGTGCAGTGTGAAACTCTCGCAGCCATCCATTCTCGTTGAACTCCTGACTTAACTGAAAATAACTGAGAAAGGGCAGACAAAGAAAATTATGGAATGCATGAGTCATAACGAAGGGAAACCTTAAAATTTTCTTCTCTTAGCATTTCCCTGTGTGGAACAGGATTGGGTGTGGCTGAAGTCTGAATGAGCTGTGGCCGCAGAGGCTTGGCTATGTGGTTGGACAAGTAAGAACTCAAAGAATGAAGCCTTTTATCCTGGTGTATGTGTCCCCGTGTTGGGACAGTACAGTTTTAATAGGGGAGAAAGACCAGTGATGGGGATGTGGAACTCAGTCACTGGTTCTGACTGTTGCCTTTGCGCCTACCTCTGGTACAATTGGCTTCTTAGTTCAGGTGTCTCCATCATTGTCGGGTCTACTGAAACCTGGAGTGCAGGAGGAAGGGCTGTTTAGCATGAGCCTTCCACCAACCCGATGTATCAAATTATGACCACTAATGAGGCCATCCACATGGTCCCGTAACTGCACGTCCCTGCATGTAGATTACTGAAATTGCCACCTTCTTTTAATAATCCTATTAGCACCTTGTAAACAGCGCGTTTATGGTTCACGGTGGTTTCTCTGTGTTGCATGGTAAAGGGGAGATTTCAAGCGAACACACTTTAACGGTTCCACACTTTTCCAATCTCTTTTGTCACTTTGTGGAAAAGCCAACAAAACACACTGATCGCTTTAAAAAATGGAGACTACCCTGTTTTGCTGTTCATTTTTTATGACTCAGAGAAACTTGCTTAACGTGTTAGAGATGAAGGGGAAATAAAAAAGGAATTCTTTATGCTAGGGTTCACTGTGACTTCACATCCTAAACCTTAGATGCAGCGTTTCTTTTTATATCTTAGCTTTCTCATCACCAAGACAAGAGAATTGCATTGGCTTTCCTCATAGATTGTTCTGTGAGTTCATGAGATTTTGCAGAACAGCCTGCTGTAGCAGCTGCTATAACAATGCTCAGCATGTGAACTCCAATGTGTTACCTAGGAAACTAAGGTGAATATGCCTATCCTTTAAGGGATGTTGGGTCAATGATGTATTTTTCCAAAGGCATTGGGAGAAGAGGGTAAAAATGGGGTCTTGGAGGGCACTGGAGCTGAAGTTGGTACTTGTTTATTTATTGACTATTTCAACAAATATTTATTGATTCCTGCATTGTACAGCTTTTATGGGACCTGGGAGACCCAGTATTGTACAAAACAACTACCCTGATCTCACAGAGCTTGTGTTTCATGAGGGGGACAGATAAATAGATCTTGAAAAGAAAGGTATAACCTAATATGGTCCATGAAAAACAATAAATGAAATTCAGTAGGGACCGGGAATAATTACATGTATTCACAGCATGTGGTGGACACTTGGGTCTGTTTTAAGAGTACAGATGGGGTATTACTCTCTGATGGGGTGACATGTGAACAGAGCTCTGGAGCTGGATACCAGCCATGTGAAAACTTGAGGAGACGATTTCCAGGAAGAGGGAAGAGTGAGTACAGAGTTGTGAGATAGAAGTGAACTGCCTGAGGTAGAATCTCAGAGGAGGAATGCTGGGTGAAGGAACTGCAGAGGCAGGAGAAGCAGGTAGGGCACGTGTCACACATGTCTACATAGAAAATTCAGGACTTTGATGGGAAGCAAATGAAAGATTAGCAGTCAAGGGGAATCACGTGATTGGAAATTTACAAAGATTATGTTGTCTTTTGTGTGTAGGACAGATTTTCAAGCACAGGGAAGGATACTGGGAGAAAAAAAATTGGGGGCTCTTGTCCGTAAGCAAAGTTGGCATTCTGCATTAGAGAAGCTTCCAGAAAGTGTGTGGGCAATGGTCAGGTGATGCATAAACTTTGAGGGTATGGTGGAAGAGCTTGCTCTTGGAGTGGATATGGGTGTGAGGAAAAGGGAAGGGCGAAAGAGCTGTGGCTTTAATGTTGGTTTTGAACACAGGTGAGTACTAGTGCTCATGAATTGGGAGACATGTGAGTATGAATAGTGCAGTCAAGAATTCTTGTGAGATGTTTATTCAAATGATATTAGGCAGGCAATTGGACATATGAGTTTGGAGTATCCTGAAGATTTTTGCCCTGCTGATATTCACTTGGATGAATTTGCATGAAGGTAGTGCTGCAGATTTCATGACATTGTCAACAGTGACTAACTCAAGCTGCTTGTCCATGAGTCCAGCACCTTCCCTCTGTCATACTATCTGTGGGGTTTGACCATTACTGTGAAATTTCTCAACTTCATCACCTAGGAAGATTTCTTCAAAGTATAACTGCTATATTTGTTAGAAAATCTCACCTGGTTTTTATCCATTAGTCTCTGTTTTTCATAATAGAGGAACACCTATGCTGACTACTCTATTCTTTTCAACATTTGAACATGGCACTCATAATAACCACAGCTATTAATGTTGAGCACACTCCACGGGCAGTCCTTAATCCCTGGGACAATAGCAGGGTTCAAGGGTACAGACAGGTGCAAGGGATCTGGTTACCAGTGACAGGAAGAAGAAAAGCAGTGTTGGTGATCTGGTCTTGATGGGACTCACTGTGGATGGGTCTACAGTGTTTCAGAGTCTGCCAAATACAACAAATAAGATCGCCTCTTATGAAAGATGTACACTCTTGTGCCAACTGCTTGGAAATGCTAAATAGGACATTGGGAGATGGGAGGGGTTGAGATAAGGAATAATTTCAACCTCTCAGCTGAAATTGTGCCCTGGAAAAGCATGGGATCATGTTGTTTATAGGCAACAAGTCCCAGATCAAATTGGCATAAGCAAGAAGGGGCATTTCTTGTCTCCCACAGCACGAAGGGAAAAGAGTCACTTCATATGGGGCTGATCCAAGACCGAAATGAAATTGTGAAGGTATTTCTTTAGGTTTTTTTTGTTTGTTTAAATTTTTTTTCTTGAGAATTTCATATGTGCATATATTTTTTAAATCAAATTCCCCCCTTCCCCTCAACACTATTCACCCAACTTCATGTGCTCCCTTTTAAAAACCCACAGGGCCCACTTTAGGTTTTTGAGAACGTATTCAGTTGTAGGTCAGAGTTATTCCACAAATGTTACCTGTTTTGGGGTAAGGGGTGAAGGAGAGGTAGTGGGGATGGATATTTCTTAGAGCAGGACAAGAAGGGAAGGGAAAGGGACCATTTCCATCCTTGACCTTATTATTTAAAACAAAACAACAAAGATGGCAACAACCAGGCAATGGAGCTTAAGTAAAAAGAGAAATGTAAGTAACATGTAAACTAGAAAACTCCACTTACAGTTGGAGAGGAGTGGAAATGGCTGATCAGCGTGGCAAAGGTCTGTCCAAACAACCAGGGCTCCCCCGTTCCATAGCACCACACGCCACATACATGAGGTATAGGAGAGCTTTGATTTGGGAAGATGCAGAATGTATGGGTAGGTGTCTCATCTTGTCTCGTTGGTGACTGTGGTGACTGCAGTCGGCCGTAGTAGAAAGGGAGTGTCTCTCACAGGCACCCTGCTGAGGCTTCGAACCACGATTCTGTCCACTGCGGGGCTGTGCAGTCCCCCAAATCACCCCACTCTTACTGCCGGATCTCTTTTCTTTCTTTTTTGGTTTTTCGAGACAGGGTTTCTCTGTGTAGCTTTGCGCCTTTCCTGGAGCTCACTTGGTAGCCCAGGCTGGCCTCGAACTCACAGAGATCCGCCTGCCTCTGCCTCCCGAGTGCTGGGATTAAAGGCGTGCGCCTCCAACGCCCGGCGCCAGATTTCTTATCCACAGCAAGGGGCTAATTTGTTCACGTGTTTGTTACTATGCATGAAACTTGAAAGAAGGCCATGAGTCTCCCCATCTGTCTCTCCCTCTTGCACACATGTGTGCATGTGTATATATATATGTGTGTGTGTATGTGTACACACATGTATGTGTGGGTGTTGTTCCTCAGAAATTGCCTACCTTGGTGGGTACCTTTTGTTTTAATTTTTTGAGACAGGTTCTCTCACTGTTCTGTAGCTCACCAAGGAGGCTAGGTTGGTAGCCCAGTAAACCCTAGATGTCTTCCTGCCTCTACCTCCCCAGCACTGGGATTGTAAGTGCACAAAGTGCACAAGTACATTCCATCTCACCCAGGTGGCGTGTGTGTGTGTGTGTGTGTGTG
>CABHPH010115192.1:0-70236 GCA_902168325.1 Peromyscus nudipes
CCAGTCTCCGAGCCCACTTATAAAATAAACACACAGACGCTTACATTATTTAAACTGCTTGGCCATTAGCTCAGGCCTATCATTGTCTAGCTCTTACTCTTATATTTAGCCCATTTCTATTAATCTCTACTTTGCCACGTGGCTCGTGGGTTACCGGTACCTTACATCTTCCTTCTCCTGGCCGTGGCTCCAGCCAGTCTCCCCTCTCTTTCCTGTTCCCTCAATTCTCCTCTCTGTTAGTCCCGCCTATACTTCCTGTCTGGCTACCGGCCAATCAGCGCTTTATTGATACAGAGTGATATCCACAGCAAAAATTGATTCACTGAATTTAATTGTTAGATGAAATACCTGCATTATATTCATGTTACTAATTCATGTTAAAATGTCATAGTCACATTTTGCTTTGAGCATCGTTTAATATCATCATGTTATTAAGATATCATTTGACTGTTTGCCCTTATGGAAGTCACCTTAAATCATGGAATAAAGCTGCTGAGAAAATATAAAATAAGTCAACCGTGTATTGTATGGCATATGAGCAATTTCCATTTAAAAAGTTGGTATGTGGTTAAAAGTAAAATACTATAAAATAGAATGTTGAAGTCTAAATGGTTTTGCAAGATAACTGTTATGAATGCCAAATTCCTTAGTAAGCTGAATATCATCCTTAATGATTTTTATTCTGTGACTTGAGCTTGTCATTTACATATTAGCACTGACCTCTCTTTTGTCTTCATTACAATTTCAAGT
Source organism: Peromyscus nudipes (assembly GCA_902168325.1). Classification (NCBI taxonomy): domain Eukaryota; kingdom Metazoa; phylum Chordata; class Mammalia; order Rodentia; family Cricetidae; genus Peromyscus; species Peromyscus nudipes. The sequence goes on from CABHPH010115192.1 coordinate 751, forward strand.
CAACAGAGAATTATAGTGTATTCTTTAAGATATTATTTTACCTTAGCAATCTTGCAATTATAAACGGTAGGTTGGCTAATGGTTTTTGTCAGGAGTGAATGATTTGCAAAGATTATAGCATTGATTCTGAAAACCTTTTCTTCTCAGAGCCATGCTGGCCACACTGAAGCTTGCTCTTAGGGATTCAGAATTGTACATGTATGATTCTTAGAAGAATGCAGTGTTCTCTAAAGGTTTTATGCCTTGGTTTCATGTTGAGGTTATCTGAGAAATTAACACAACACTAAAGTCTGGAGCCCACCAGAGAATCTGACTCCTGGGTCTGCATTGCATGTTGGACATTTTGAAAAGTTGCATCATGTTGTTATCACCTCGAATCAAGGCTAAGCATCTTTCTAAAACTAAAAAAAGAAAAAACTGGACCATGAAGAAATATGATGTCCATATTATACTTACAATATTGGAATAAGTAAATGATGTCTAATTCTATAGCAAAATTGTTATTTCTATTTATTTTCTGTCACAAATATAGAGGTGGAAGAGGCACATGTAAGTTACAGTCACAGTGGGAAAGGCAGAAGAGGAAGGGACATGAGCATCTTTGGAAGTTTAGGAAAGGCATCATGAGTCTACATGGAATGGAGGGGGACCAGGTCAGTGTGGAATGGAGAATTCCTGTCCATCCTTTGCCTACCTTACAATCCCTTATCTTCACAGGACTCAAATAAGAGTAATATACAAGTTAGTTTCACAATATCTGCAGCAAAATACCCAACAAAAATCAATTTGAGGGAGGATTTATTTGGTTCATTGAGTCTGAGGGTACAGTCCACGAGAGCAGTGATGACAGCAGAAGCAGGAAACATCCACAGTCGGGAAAAAGACAGTCACAAATTCTAGTGCTTGGCTGACCTACTTTCTCCTTTTTATTTGCCTCACGATCACAGCCAGTGGGATAGTGCTATCTACATTCAGTGTAGATCTTCTAGAAATATTCTCAGACAGACCCAGAGGTGGGTCCCCTACATGATTATAAATACTATAGCATTGACAGTCGAGATTAACCACACACATACACACACACACACACACACACACACACACACACACACACACACACACTAGTTCTACCCAATATGTGCACATGTATATATCATTAAAAAATAGCAAAATATACAAATAAATAACACATATAATTGATAGTATGCAGAGAAAAGACAGCAAATTTTCAATATTAAACAATATCTTTTAACTTATCCATTAGGATAAAAGTGTTTTCTTGATCCAGGGAGCATAGAGGTGTACACAAACTTATAAATTCTTATAAGCGTGTCTGTGTTTCCAAGCAATCATTCTAAGAGCATAAAAATCACATCCATGATTCCTGATAAGAAATCCTGTTCATTCTTTGTGAAAAATGAACTGTCAAGTCAGAGACAATCGCAAATAGAAATGCTGAAAGATGAACTCCAGCACAAACAGTACCATCTCAGTCATTTAGATGTGGCAAAGTGAAAACCACGAAGACTAAGGTAAACCGGGAAGCAATGACTCTACCCAACATGTCTATAGGTTCTGTCAGTAGATCTCAGTAAGTGGCTTGAGACACATAGATAAGGTAGATGGAGTATCTCAGGATGTTGTACATAAATAGGAAGGACAGTAAATAGAGTGTAAAGAGCTAAAGAGACTTTCTTCCCATCACTGTGGAGGAGTGCCTGGAAGACTGTTGAGTGCCTTCAGTGTGTGCCAAGCTTCATGACTAATATGAAATTGATGCCTTTCTGTACAGCTCAAGTACTAAAATTTTAAAACACTCATTTTCTTTATTTAAATGGTATTTTATGGATGAAAATTGGCAAACTAAAGGGTAAAGAAAGTCTTAAAGAAAAAGACAACAACAATAACAACAAAAATGATGAACACAGTGAGAGCAAAGGACTGGTATTGGAGAACCAGAGGCTAAAGCCTGGGAGAGAGGACTTCAGAGGGATGCCAGGTTGACAGTGGGCTATGTATATGTCTTTGTCACTGATGTGACATTTCCCCTCCGTCACGTAACTATGAAGAAATGTTCCTATCTGTTTGTCTTTCTTTCTTTCACCAGTATATTTTATAATCATTTGACCAGGTCAACCAACTGACCAATATTTAAACATTTTTCTTACCACTTCATTTTTTGGCCAGCAGTCCATTTTCCTTCTTGATTAAACGGCATGACTAAATATCTTCAAATCATGACATTAAGTGGGCACAATCCAAAGAATTCTATGGACAAAAGTATTTATCCCATCAGAACTCAGGGTCACAAAAACAAAAATAAATTTATAATGAAAACTAGTCATATTTAGTAGGGAACTATTAGGATTATTTAAAAATCAATCCTACACACAATTATGCAAGCAGAATAAGCAATCATCCTAAACAATGATCACTTGCTTAAGAAAAATTATATGTAATATGCTGTAGATTACCAAACAAATGTTGGGTACTACCACCTGTGTCAAGTGCACTTGTGTCTAAAAGAAATTGGATATATAAACCACAAAATTTTCTGAAGTTAATCTGTAAAAAATAAAGCATATGGAATAAAGTGAAAAAGATGAATGCTGGATACCTTTGAGCATATGCTAGTTGTACACTGAATTTTTTAATCATAAAAATATTCTGTATAATTGTAAAACAAAAGTTCATGTCATAACTAAGAAAAGAAACATGGAACAAACATGACGTGGTGCTTTGTCTTTCAAAATCACACACACATACTCTTCCAGCCATGGTGGCCAATGCCTGTAATCCAAGCACTTTGAGAATTCAAAACAGAAACATTAGAAGTCATGGGTTAACCTTGCTATAAAACCAGTTTGACAACAGCTTTAGCTATATGAGCTCCGTTTGAAACATTGCAGCAACGAAGAGTTACGCATACTCACTAATGCTTCTATTTCTTAACGCTGAATGTAATCAATAACTAATTCACTAGAAATGTGATTCTTTACTGTCATAACTGTGGTCTCTGAACAATATTTCTATTGAGGAAATCTAAGGCTCATTGAGGAGTGGCTGCTTCTTGTCTGAGACAGGAAATGTGTCAGAGGAGCCTGGATCAAATTGCCATAACAGAAAGAAAAATTGCCAAAAAGTCTAAGAAAATAAGGTCTTGAAGACTCAGAATCAGACTTGGAAAAAATTATCCTTGGCCAAACATGGAACCATTTGAGCATCACAGAGAATAAGTATCAGAATGTGCCAAACAAGCACAAATCTATGAACTCCTGATGCTGATGAAAAGCAAATACTAATTCTATGACAACTTTTACAGGTGCAAGGGAATTAAATATTTCATAATTGAAGGGAGAGATTGAATTATCCTTCTTTTCAGAGGAATGTCTGCTTGAAGTTAACCAGAATCAATATACAGAGGTTTACTTCATTACAACTATCCTAGTCCAATAAAAAAAATGAATCATGAGCATGGAAGGCATGGAAGATGACCGTTCTTAGATACATACTGAATGAAAGACCTAGCTGTCATCTGTGACTGACAGTATCACAGGAAAGCAACCAGACACTTGTGACTCCAATGGAAACACCTGTCACCACTCAACCAGTAGACAAGCCAGAGACATCTAGAATCTGACCAGAAATCTGCAGCTAGTTCCCAAACTGCAGGAAATCAAAGAGAAGAAAACAGTGCTAAAGACCCTGCTGGGAGGCGATCAGCAAAACTCAGAATGTGGGGAATTCTACAGAAAAAAACAAAACAAAACAAAACAAAACAAAAAAACAAAAAAAACCTCAATCTTCAACAAAAATATCCAGCCAAATTGGAGTCGATGCATGAAATTCTACATACAAAGACATTTCAATGAATCAGATTGTGACACTTATTTTCTTTTTTAATTTCAAGTTAAACTATATAAACTTAAAAGAGGAATATGAAGAAGAAAGAAGGAGGCAATGAAGACAAACCCCAGCCAAAATAATGATGCAATCCCAAAATCCTGTTAAAGGAGAGGCAGGAGCATCAGGAGTTTAAGGTCAGAGTAGGCTACATAGTGAGTAGGAGGCCAGCTTGAGCTACAAGTCTACATAAATAAATAATCAATTGAGACTGCTGTATAATATTAAGATTTGCTAAGATGTGATAGTGGTATTGTGACCAATTTTGATTAAAGAAGAAAATGAAGACATATTTTTAAAAAACTTACCTATACAATTAGTAGCCCCCAAAATCACTGACTTATTTCAGTTGCTACTTAAGCTTGGATTGCTATTGTTTTAGTCAATAAATCAATACGGAAATATCTAGTGCCAGTAATTCAGAAATTGTTCCAAGCAGTGTGACTTTCTGGCAAGTGGCCTTTCCTGATTCTGGCATGCAACCTCAGAGTTACTAGGGATTTATAATCTTTTAATGACTTATAGTCTAACAAGAAGCTTTCAGGCTGCTATTGGCTTGTTTGGGTTTCAGTCAGGAAATTACAAATGTTTGATATGGTGTAATTGATAAGTGGGAAATACATCCCAGAGTGAGAAATGCAGCAGCGTGACACAAGGAAGGACACATGAAGCAAGTTCATGATCAATTAAGCTCCTTCTTTAGGTTGTCATTGAGTCACCCAAAGTAAAGGTTTCATAAGATATAATTGTATCATATTTCTAGATACTTATACTTAGAAAATGCCTTGGTGAATATTTTTTACATGTTTAGCATGTACACATGAATATGAGTTTGCAGAAGTATGTGTGTGTGTGTGTGTGTGTGTGTGTGTGTGTGTGTGTGTGTGTGTTGGGGATGAAGGAAGCATCAATTAGAGATAAGCAGCATAAAACTCTAGAGTTAGATTTTATGGGAGTTGATTCCCATTTTCACAGTTGCTATTTTCCAGGCTTAAATATGGCTGAATTAGTGATTTCACTGATTTTCAAAAAACATTTTCCTTAAATTAGAAATAACAGAATCCTAACCCCATATATTGGACATACTAAGTCATAGAATGTTGTAGTGGGTGACTAGTCTATGAGATAATGAATATATAGAATTTAGTACTTGGTACCTGGTCAGCTATTATTAGCAGATGCCACCACTGGTAAGATAGCACGAGTAATCCCAATGCTAGCTTTTAAAATTGTTAGCAAGAGTCATACGTAGCCGGGTGAATGCATTTTTAGAGGAATCTTTCCAATACGTTTTTGTACCTTGTTTAGTGACTCAGACACTGTTCAAAGACAAGAATGCTATAAAGACACCTCTAGAAGTTAGTCAACACCTCATCCTTAGACACTCGCATTCTTTCAATAAAACTGGAACTGTCCAATCAGAACTCACCCAGATACTTGGGAAAAAAATGTACCTATCATGCTGTGTTGTTCTCCAAACACAACAGGGCCACCACCTTCTCCTGGAACCCATGTTGCAACACAAGCATTGTCTTCCGACAATATAGAAGTTCTGCTTAGAGATGGTCTATAGATGTTTTAAACCCATGTCAGTGTTACTGTTATTATTATTTCAATTTCTATCAAATCCTATTATTCATAAAGAAAATACAAAATTTAATCCTATGTCTGAAAATCTCAATTTATTGAAGTAAAACCTTCAGACATTAAGAACTTCAGTTACTCTTGTAGCATTGGTATAATTTCTAGTATATATATGTACCACCTATATTATCATTAGTATTAAAGAAAATCTTTCTTATGTGAACTCAAAATTTCACTTTAAAATCATAAAAAGGAAAATTTATATTATTAACTTCAACAGAAGAAACTAAATTATTTTCCCAATATATAAAACCATGCTGATATTATGAATACTCAGTGATAAAAATGTAAAAATTTTAAATGAAAATTGTAAGTGATATAGTTAAATCAGATCCTTCAGTATAGAATTTTATAATCCTTTGTATAGTTCATACTTTGGATACACCTCCCCCCCATCAGCTTCTGGTTTCCCCTCAGTCTCTTAGGCAGAATATTAAATGTCATTAAGTCCTGTGAACTAACATGTATGACCCCGTAACTGTGATCAGTGCAGTGTATTTTTTACCCCATCTTTAATTCTAGTGAATAATTAGTCTTTATAAGACTAAATTACTTAGTCTTTATATGTTATGGACATATTGCTTTGCCAAAGTCTTCCATTGTTTTCCTAACCAGGACCAACTACTTCACTGTAGTATTCTACTACATAGATCTTGTCAAAACAGTGAATTTTAATATTGACATTCTTCATATTCTAAGATTCAAGAGGGTGATAATCAATAATAATCATGCACATTATTTTATTTCTAACAATGATCACATACCCAGCCTACACTGGATACTGGATATATTTTGTTAAATAAATGAATGAAAGAATAACTCCATTTACCTTATATTTTTAAGACGTAAAGTATCATTTTCTTGTCCTTAATCCTCTCACTACAATTTTCTCCCTTCTAACAATACTGAACTTAGATTTTATAACCAGCAAAGTGAAAAAATAGATATGGCTCTTGAAATACAGCTGTATTTTTATGTTACTTCAACAAGTACATTTCACAGCTGCTGAAATAAAAATCAAAACTATACCATGGACAGCTTAGGCTCATACCGTATTTTTCATTAATCACCAAGAGTGGATTGAAAGTTGGTTTTCAAAGGCATATTGCAGTATACTTCAGTAAATCATGAAGATTTAACAGTGTCCGAAGTTTTTTTCACACATAGTGTGAATTTTGAACTTCATCCAAGCACTTAAAACTTAATCAAGCAAAGGGCTGGTGAGGAGTTTCAGCAGGTAAAGGTACTTCCTGTGCAATCCTGGTGCCCTGAGGTCCATCCCCAAAATGCACAGAGGAAGGAGAGAACTCTCCTAAAAATGGTCCTTCGACTCCCACATACTCACTGTGGCAGCAACATACCTTACAAATAATTAGGGCTTTAAAATTAAGTTGTTTTATATAGAGCCAGAGAAATAGTTCCATGGGTAAAGGTGCTTGTTACCAAACCTGACAATGTCAGTTTGATTCCTGGAATTGTCATGATGGAGAGAATTGATGCCTATAAGTTGTCTTCTGACCTCCGTATGCATACAATGGCATGGGCACGTTTACATACATGTACACACATGCACACAAGAAAACCTAATAAATAAATCTAAAAAGTAACATATGTAATGTGTGGTTAGATCCTATATGTGCATACATGGGTGTATGTATATATAAATATACATACATAACTACACAGACACACACATGGGGAGAGGGAGTATTTACCTTCTTACTTAATAAATGCAATTTTCAGAGAAGTGGACAGGACCTTCTTCATAGATTATGATAAGTGATCTAAATCTAAGAATGATTAATATAGAAATTAGTGGCTAGCAGAAAATTATGAATTATTTTCTGGTGTACTTAACTCCAGAAATAGACATACATGTGGGAATGGAAGAAGTTTGATTAGAATAGATCTGTGTACCAAAGATTTCCTAAGGGATGGATAACGATTAACATTTAACACAAGAAAATAATTGATCTGAGTGTGGTTACACATGCCTGTAAACCTAGCAGTGAGAAGGCTGAGGCTGGAAGTTCCTGAGTTCAAAGACAGCCTGGGCTCAGATGAAGATCCAGGCCAGCTGAAGCTCCTCAAGAAGACTCTGTCAGAAACAAGAAAGAGGGGGAGGGGTGGAGAAAGAGGGAAAGAATGGAGGAGGGATGACAGAGGGAGGGAGGGGGAACAGGAGAGGTAGGAGGAGGAAAGAAAAGAGGGAGATGTATAGAAAAGAATTATATGATTTATAATATAATCAAATGAGAGAAGCAAAAATGGCTTATCAGAGTTGGGAGATTAATAATGAACAAAAATACAAAGAATATATACTAATACAAATATACCAGAGACATGGAGAATTAAGATTCTAAGCTCAAAGAATCTTAAAATGATAAAGAAGGGAGGATGGAAGAAAGGAAAACATGAATTATAAAGAGTTCATGGGTGATTCTATAAAAAAAATCTTCAAAGCAATTTCCCTATGAGATTGGATAAGTCTAAAATAAAATGCCTACTAGTAGCAAAAACAATCTCAGGTAGTTAGGAAGTAGATAAGGGGTGTGTGTGTGTGTGTGTGTGTGTGTGTGTGTCTGTGTGTGTGTCTGTGTGTGTGTCTCTGTGTGTCTCTCTGTGTGTGTCTGTGTGCATGTGTGTGGAAGAGGAGGAGGAGGAGGAGGAGGAGGAGGAGGAGGAGGAGGAGGAGGAGGGAGACAACCCACACACAGGGTGAGAAAGCACTCGTTCTGCAGAGTCATGGCTGAGAGGAAAGCCAACTTCTGACCTAGGCAAGGGAGAACAGTTACTGACCTAGGAGTATGGAGCTTCTCCAAAGGAGTCTTCAAGAAATCTGGAGAGAAAAATCCCAGAAGCACAAAGATGGCACAGAGAGATATTTACATATGTGCAAAGGACAACATTTTGTGTCAATCCTGTGGCTGTGAACGTGGCCAGAAAGTCTCTAATGGGTGAATCAGACCTCAGTGTTTTTTCCTTACATTTTTACACTTACTGAGAGTTTGAAAGAAAATCCACAAAATCAAATGCTGCACTTTACACATGAAATCAAAGAATGCAAAAAAAAAATACTGTCATTGGGTTTTGATGAAGTAAGTTACTGTATTGTTCCACACAGGAGAGTAAAGGTAGTTTTTGCAAAGGAATCCACCACATTGTATACTTCAGTTTCATCCAAAGAAGAAATGAATAGGTGGGAAAGCGGGGGGGGGGGGGGGGATGACTGAATTAAAAAAAGAAAACTTCTTAAAGGCAGATAGCTCAGAATACTGGTGCTTATCCCTGCTCATGTGCGGAGGGGAGAGACTGGTTTTAAGATAACCTGGGAGCCCAGCTGGGTTTGTTTTTCTGTGAGAACTAACCCTGTGCAAGGCTCAGGATACAACATAATTCAGTCTTCAATGAGATGTAGCTCATTGAGGAAGATGCCATGTTCATTCACGTAGCTAGTGTTGATTTGCATCATAGCTGGAAAACAGAATCACACGAGAGAAGAGTTTAATTCCTCTTAGGGGATCACAAATGTTCTATTATTTATTTGTTTGTTTATTTATATGTGATCTCTCTCTTTCTCTCTCTCTCTCTCTCTCTCTCTCTCTCTCTCTCTCTCTCTCTCTCTGTGAGATCAATGAAGGTCAGAAAACTTTCAGGAGCCAATCCTCTCCTTATCATGTAGATTCCAAGGATTGTAAACAACTCAGGTCATCAGGCTTGATGTCAAGTGCCCTTACTCACTGAACTATCTCACTGACCCACAAACTCTTTTATGAATGAGACATACCATACATTGAATGCTAAGAATATGTAGAACTGTATACATGGAAATGGAACACAAGAAGATTAGGTGAAAGCCAAGGATGTTCAGTTGGAGGGCTAATTTTGGGATGGTACTTCTTTTAGGTGATCAAACTGGCAATTCAGGTCAAAAGGTGAACATGGAAGATCTAACGATCATGTTAAAAGGTATTTATTTGTACTGTATTGTGTGGAAAAACCCCGATTCAATCCAATGCAAAGTTCTTCAGAAATCTACCTAAAACGTTGAAAAGGTGTATCATTTTTATCATTTGTATATTTAATAAAGAATGTGTTTCCTTTTCTTCAACGCATTAGGCTTGGAAAGCTTGTACGGTTTAATCTGTTCACAGGTACATGTGCACACCCAGAGGTTCTGTGGATGTTTTTACAGTTTTAAAGAAAGTGCTGAGCCATGGAAACAAGCAGTGGAAAATCAATGAAAATCAGAATGCTTCCAAAGCACATCTTCTATGATGACTAGGAAACAAGTCAGTGTTGGTGAGAACGGAGTCATTGTCCACTAGAACTCTAGAAATGGGCAACAAGGGGTTAAACACTTATATGAAAGAGTTAATGCCCTTCTTCACAGAGGAGCCTTTGAGAAGTTAGTCTATGCACATAGATCTGTGATTGTGAGTGTGTAGGAAAAGCCCCTGGGCTAAGTGGCATGTTAAAGGAAAAGAATATATGTATTTTGAAAGCTATGGGGAAAAATGACTGGGTTTTGTTCCTCCTACATTATTTGCATAAAGAGATTTTGATTGCCCAGACATTTTGAGAATTAGGAATGGACTTTCAAAGATTTTACCCTTTGAAAATGACAGTATCTAATCTCTCTGCTTCCACAAGGCTTGCCTGCATCGCCAAATAGCTCAGAAGGGGACGAGTAAAACTATTTTTCACAGGTCCTCCGTAATGGATGAGATATGAAATGAATTTCATGGAAGTTGAGCACCCTGGAGGTTATTAGTTTGCCATAATATATAACGTTATTCTGACATCATATCATTATCATTATTATTTTCATGTGCAACCAACCTAAAATATTGAAAAAAATGTATCAATTTTATCATTTGCAAATCTTAATAAAAAACGTGTGTCCTTTTCTTCAAACTATTAAACTAGGAAAGGCACTTACTCTTTAAGCTTTATATGCACTGAATATTCAGTATAGCAACTTGAAATAAATTAAGAAACTAGCCAATACTTAGAGAAAGCATGATTTAAAAAAAACCTTTTTGAAAGAGGGCAACATATATTCAATTCTATGAAAAATTCAATAGTATATGTGTGCAGTATCGAAAGTTTTACTTTATAACCAAACCTTAATTATGAATAGTCATTATCTAAATTTATGTTAAAAAAATCATGTTTGAGTGTGTGTGTGTGTGTGTGTGTGTGTGTGTGTGTCTGCCTGTATATGTGTGTTTTCTTCACCTAAAGTCAATGGGAGACCAAATATATATAATCATTCCCTCAAAGGATTCAACTCAAATTTCTCTGAATTAATTTCAACAGTTTTGGGGGATATCTATAAGGCATTGTCTTCTATTAGCAATACTGACCACCCCTAAGACTCTAGAAACCAGGAAAATTCAGATCGAGTATAACTGTGTGCTAGTTAGAGCTGAGTAGAAACATACACTTTAACAAAGCTAAAAATTCCATCAGTTAAATTCCAAAAATCCTGACAATGTTAAATGCAGCCTGTAATGTACTTCATCAAAAAATACATAGTAATGCTGACCATGGGAACCAGAGCAAAGCAAAGAAACCTCTGCCAGTCACAAAGCATTTACCCCAAAGAGCTCTGCAATTAAGAAAACATTTAAATTATCCACTTATTATCAATAATGTGTTCCTCTTAAAAATGTTAACTTAGCATTAAATTTTCTACCAAAAAAGTCAGCATATAAAAAATTAAATAAGCATTTCCTCTTCAGTTTCTCATAGGAGACGTTAAAAGGATTGCTTTATATGTGTACTACATTTTCTTGTTTTTGTCATTTTAAAGACTTATGGTTATTTGTCTATTTAGCTAGCAGATGGGAAGTGATTTCCTGATATTCTGTATTCATCAGACTGACAGCTCATTCCTATTTTCCTCTATTTTAGAGGGAACTAAAAGAACAACAGCTTCCATTATATCCGTGCTGCTTCCATTACTTGCAATTGTCAGAGCTCTTTGCACACCTCGCTAGGAGCCAAAGCACTGAGTAGCCACTGAAATCAAATGCACAGTCCTCTTGTCCAATTGCTCATGGTATGGCTACGAGTCAAAGCCCTGTACACACACACAGCTCTTCCTGTACAGTCCAACCCACTCTCCCTCTTCAGAATTCAATCAGCCAGTCGCCTTTTTCTACTGACCTCTTATCGATCTTGTTGCTAGATGCTGTTTGCCTTTGTGTTTGAGGGACAATCTTATTCTCCCATTACCAGTGGCAAAACTAAAATCAAAGAAGCAGTGCCCTGTCGTGGGCCTAAGGAGCATAGAATCCCAGATATCTATACTTGATTTAAAATGTTCACAAAATACCCATATTCCTTTCCAAAAATGAAGAATAAGAAGCTCTGAGCACTATCATTTTAATTAATAAATATCCAGTGCATCCAACACAACTATTAGAAACACAAAATTGTCTACTAACTCAAGAACAGAAAAGAGAGCAATAAGCCTCTCCATGCTGTGTGCTGCTTGACTTCACTTCCAAGAGCTAACAATAGCATCACTGTGTGTGTGTGTGTGTGTGTGTGTGTGTGTGTGTGTGTGTTTTCTTGCAGCATTCAGAGATAGACATTCATTGAGTGCATCCCTCATTGTTCTCTAATTTATTTTCCAAGACAAGGTCTCTCAGTGAACCTGGAACTCACTGATTAACCTAGAATGGATGGATAGTAAGTTCCCAGGATCCTCCTGTCTCTATCTCCTTAGTTTTGGACTATAGATGAACTTTGCTGTGCCCAGATTTTCACATGAGTGCTGGGGATCAGATCTCAGGTCCTCATACTTGACCAGCAAGCAGTTTACTAAGTGAGCCCTTTCTACAGTCTCCTGCCACCTCTATTTTCTACCCACTCCAATGTGTAATTCATCCCACTTTAATTGAGGTCTGTCGTTTCTCAGAAGCCATTCCATTGGTTGCTGTTACTTAGGCAAATCCACATTCTGTGTGTAAAGAAAGCTAAGTTATTTACATTGAATTTAGGGAACATCTAAAAAGGGGAAACCCATGCTACAGTTACCCATTTTTACCCACAGCAGCATGACTTTCATAGCCATTTAATTTCAGATGAGATCGGGCACGTTCAGGGTGGATGGTTGTAGACACTACTTAATGTCAAATAATTTAACAGCTCATAATTTTTGGTACTAGAGATTATATTTACATCAAAGTCAGAATGATTTAGTGATCTTTTGTTTTATTCCATGTGTTGGAAAATATTTTCTCTTTGGATTATTTTAAATCTTTGGATTATTAAAATCTAAAACATCTATGGATGTTGTCCTTGCTCAGTTTTACTGGAGCCAACCAACTCTTGCTATCTCTTTTACAGTCATGTCCACCAGCACACAGTGTCTAAAGGAGGTGGTATGCTGGATAGTTTTTATTGTCAACTGGAAGCAAACTAGTTATCAGGGAAGAGGGAGCCTCAGTTAAAGAATTGCCTCCATCAGATAGGCCTGTGACCATGACTGTGGGAGAACTCTTTTGACTGATGATAGATGTGGAAAGACTCAGGCCCATGTGGGAGGCACAATCCCTAGGCAGGCAGGCCTGAGCTTAATAAGATAGCTCGGACTGGACTAGATAAAAAAGCTAAGTGAGTAGATCAGAAAGAGAAAGCCAGTAAGCAGTTTCCACCAGGATCTCTGCTTCAGTTTGCTTCATGTTCTTAAGTTCTCTTCTTTTCCCTTGATGGTGGATTGTAAACTGTAAAATAAAATAAACCCTTTCCTTCCAAACTTGGTTTGGGGCACACTGTTTATGACAGTAATAGAAAGCAAACTAGAGCGGATAGCTTCTAACAAAGGTACTTCTGGAATGAAGGGACACAGAAGCACTTACAACTGTTCAAAATTTGACAAAGAGCCTCTGTAGGATAGAAACTAGATTTTATAATACTGGGCTTTTCAAGTACTTAATCAAAACCTTGCTTATGAGTAGGATTTAATGGAGGCCTTCTAAATGGCTAGCCATCATCCTGAAGAAGAGCTAATCGATCTTTCATCTCCTTGTCACACACTGCAAAAATTATACTTAAAAACTGTGGGTTTGCAAAATATGTAGGTTAAATCTCATTTCTTTTCCTTGTATCACATTCCTGAAAACTAATATCGTATTCCAAGAGTGAGTGAAAGTGAAAAGCAGTAATTTATGGAGGCCATTCCCTCCATGCCAGTCTTGCAGATTATAGCTTTCAGGGGAAATGGAAACTCTTTTATATTGTGCTTGAGTAAATACATTCTATATATTCTTGACTCTTTTTATCCGGCCCCTTCCAGTATGCTTGGAGTTTGTTCTTTTTACTCTGTATTCTGCCTCTTCCTTGTCAGGAGATATTTGCCTCATCTCAGTTTCTCAGTCTTAGCAAGAGTGGCAGATTGAGCTGGATAGCTCTTTGTTGTGGGTTTGAGGGTATCATCTGAGTATCATGGGAGGTGTAGCTGCATCCCTGGCCTCCAGCAAGGTTCTGACGGTTCTACTTCTGCTCATCTCCAAGTTCAAAATGACACTATACTTGACAGCAGTGATGATAAAGCATGGAAAAATAATCTCCGTTTCCTGTGTAGATGGAAAACGACCTATACTGGAAATCAAAGTTCACATTAAAGCACACAGACAATAAGAGGTAGCTAAATAATGAGAAACCAACCATGGGTCCTGGCTTCAGACTGCCTTGGTCTAAATTCTGACTACGATAGTTAGTAATTACATGGAATTGCATCTGTTTCTTCATCTGTGAAGCTGAGATAATGACCTTGTGCTGATTATCTCCTCCAGTTCCTCTGTAATGTCTCTGCCCTCCTCTCCCCTAACTGGGAGGCTAGTTGACCCCCAAGGACCCATCCCACTCTTAAGAAGAGGAACCTGAGATTCTATAGTCTTAATGAGCAATGTAAGATCATAAAGCCTGCATGTGGGAGACAGGTTTCATAGGGAGGAACAATGTCTAAAATCAAACCAGTACCCATAAAAGGAATGCAATGCTAACTCCAAATTTAACAATTCTAATTAGGGAAGTTCCATGGCCTTCCATGTTTGTGTGCCTTTGAAACTGTGTATGTTTCACATATATTTCTGTTATTGAGTTCTTACATCTTTGTACTGAGAGTAACACCAAGCCTATTGAATAGATGAAGAAAGCCATACCGTGAGGCTGTATTTGTATGTTGTCCCATTGAACCTGATTAGTTTCTCTCTCTCCCTCTCTCTCTCTCTCTCTTTCTGTCTCTCTTTCTCCCATGTGTGTGTGTGTGTGTGTGTGTGTGTATACACATGTGGGGCTGCCAAAGCATGCATGTGAAAATCAGAGAACAACTCTTGGGATCCAGTTCTCTCCTTTTACCTTGTAGGCTCTGAGGACGGAAGTCAGGTACAAGCCTGGGCACAAGTATCTTTACCCACTGAGCCATCTTGCCTATCACCATCATTACCTTATCTCAATTTGTTTTTCATTTGTATACTACTGTACAATTATTTATATTTACATAAATAAGTTATTTATATTAAATTCATAATTTAATATAATATCTTATATTTATAATATATTGATTTATAATATGTCTTATAAATTAATATACATAAATAAATGATGGCCTCTTTAATCTGTTAGAATAATGTCTCAACATCATGTTCTTATATTTCTTGACCAAAACAGGGCCATAATTTTTCCTCTACACATGATATGAGTGCAGTTCGAGCTATCTTTGATTAAAATATACATTGTTAGCTGTCGTTGTATATGAGAAAGCCAAAAGATAATATGCTTCATAAAATAATATCTGGAGCTAAAAATAGTTTGTTCTCTCTCTTCCTTTCTTTTTCTTCCTCTCTCTCTCCTCTCTCCTCCCCTCTCTCTCACATACTGTTTCACAAGTTGGGAAGCTCTACTTGTACACATTCCTAACACATATTCTGATTCACTACAAAGCAACAGAGCCAACTGACCATGTACTGAAATTGTGAGTCAAATAAACCTTTATGTTGATTAGCACACTTGCATAGGCTTGTGTATATTTGTATGCAAACATGAGGATACTTGCATCTTGTCTTTGACATTTGCATAAACAATGTCTTTGAGATGCTTTAAATTGGTCAATTGTCTCTTTATGCATTCTGAGCTGAATAAACTATCACACTCTGTTTTGCCTAAATTAACTAGAAAATTTTAAATGTGTAATAA
The DNA here is from genome assembly GCA_902168325.1 of Peromyscus nudipes. Classification (NCBI taxonomy): domain Eukaryota; kingdom Metazoa; phylum Chordata; class Mammalia; order Rodentia; family Cricetidae; genus Peromyscus; species Peromyscus nudipes. The sequence goes on from CABHPH010115192.1 coordinate 16,510, forward strand.
TTTATTGGCCGGAATGATTATACACATAACAATAAAAATTCTCACGTACACCAAAAGATTCTAGTAAAATAAAAGTGACATTTAGTTAAGTGAAATCTATTAAGTTAAAGACCCATTCCTCTAGGCTGCTGATTTGAACTTTTTAAGCATTTGTAAACAGGGCATTGGCATAATCAAAGACTTCATACAAGGAAGTGAAGGTGGGAGACTATTATAAGATTTGAAAAAAAACTCTTGGGAAGAAATACTCATCTAAGAAAAAAAAGAAATTGGTAGAATGAGATGGTTTTATATTTGAACAAGTTTTTAAAAGAATTGCTTATTTATGATGCAAGAAATTAGAGGAAATGACTGGGGTCCCACATCCTCCTCTAAGCTCAGTTATGGTAAGTAACGGTCACATAGACATCGATTTATTTAAGGATAAAGGGAATACTTGTAGTGAAGAGGGTTTTTTAAAACTCTGATTTATATCATGTTCTTTATTCTAACAAATATAACCAAAAGAGTTGAGAAAAAAATCTGTAATGAAAATTGGGTCAGCAAGACTGCTGAGTGAGTAAGAGAATTGCAACCAAACTTGATGACCTGAGTTTGATCCCGGATATCCACATGGTGGGGGAAAGAACACACTCCACAATGTACTGTGGCCTATAGCTACACACGTGCCCACACCAAAAATAAGTAATTGTAAAGAAAATTTAAACCTCCATTGAAAATAGTAATTTATTAAATGTTAAAGCAAGAAATACATGAATGCCCATGAATACTTACATAGCATGTATGAGACATAACCAGAAATGAAGGTTAAGGATGGTACGTAGATGTGTTCAAGATGGAGACAAGGAAAAAATCATTTATTTTTGTTACCTGCAAATATGCTTTAAATGACTCATAGTGAATATCCAATAATTCAATAATAACCAGTATGGACTAATCAATAAAAACTGTACTGCATACAAAAAGATCATGAACATTGTAAACATGTTCTCTTCAGCAGTTCTCAGTTTCTTATGTTCTCCACAGTCTCATTCTGATAGCATTCCTTTCTTCATGCTCCCTCCATCTACATGCAAAGTTTCCTTGAGTTCAGGCTTACTTTTCTGAATCTACTGGCTCTCGTCATTGACCTCCCACAGAGACTGTAACTACTCAGCATTTATGATTGACACTGAAACTCATTTGTATTTGTGTCATGCTGGGGATCAAACCCAGGGACTTGTGCTTGTTAGGCCAGCGCTCACCAATGATCCATACTCTCTGCCCTGAAATTTTTATTTCTGGGTCCAACTCCAGATAAGCTTCTATACAATTTGCAGCACTTGTCTAAGTAGAGAGTTCAACAAGTCCATATAAAGCCCAGGATGTTCCTCAAAGTTTTGTATCAGCTCTGTTCCCCGTTTTTAACTGATGCACTATTTTCCACATTGTCTTGGATAGTTTTATGTCAACTTGACACAAGCTAGAGTTATCTGAAAGGAAGGAGCCTTCATTAAGAAAATGCCACCACGTGGGTGAGGGAGAGATATGCCCTTTGCATTTTGTCCCTCACCCCACACCACCTACTGAAGGCTGGAAAAGCTGGTCCTGGGTCAGGAGAATGGGAGAGCTGATCCTGCCCCTTACCGGCTGTGACACGCAGGAGAGCAGGCCTTGCACCTAGCATAGGCAGCATAGTAGAGCTGACCCCACTGAGGGAGGTGCAGGTGATCCTGTACCAACAATGCACATGGGAGATCTGGCCCCATCCTTCATCTACCGTATGGCAGAGTGGGTGAGGGAGAGACGACCCCCCTCCCTCAATCCCCACTGCCCACGGTGGGTGGGAGAGCTGGCCCTAAGGTCATGAGAGTGTGAGAATTGGTACTGCCCCCCTCCACCAGCAGCAGAACTACAGAAACCAGGCCCTGCACCTCTCCTGGACAGTACAATAGAGCTGACCCTGATGGTGGGGGCTTAGGTGAGCCAGGGCTGTGGGTGTGAGAGCAGGAGAGCTGCGTCTGCCCCCTCCCTCATATGCCATGGGGTGGCAAGGGTAAGGGAAATACGCCCTCCCTCCCCTTGCCACCTGCAACATACAGGAGAGCCAACCTTTGGTGGGGGCGATGAGAACAAAAGAGCTGGCCCTGCCCCTCACCAAGTGCAGCAATCCAGAGTGAGCTCCGCACCTTGCCTGGGCAAAACAGTAGAGCTGGCCCTGGTAGTGTGAGTGTGGGTGAGCTGGACTCAAGGTTGTGAGAGGAGGGGAACTGGCCCCACTCATTGTTGGCTGTTACATTGGGTGAGCTAGCCCGGGTAGTGCTGGGGAGCTCACCTGGGTGGTGACAATGAAGGAAAGCTGGTAGGCTGACCAAACCAGCTACCACCCAGACCCAGAACCAGAACTATGAGGTAGCCCATCCTAACGCCCACCTCATCTATGAACTGCTGGAGCACGTGAACGGGCCAGACCTGCAGATCTAAAGCTGTAAGATCTCCATAACACAGGGCAACAACAGGATAGCCAAGAGGAGTCCCAGTGAGAGCCCAGAATCGACAGGGAGTTGAGTGGGATCAGGATGAATGGTGTGAAATTCACAAAGAATCAATAAAAAGTTGAAAAAAAAAGATTCCACCATACGATCAGGCTGTAGGCAAACCTGTAAGGCATTTTCTTAATTAGTGAGCACCATTGTGTGTGTTGCTCTACCTGTGCCGGTGGACCTGGGGTCTATAAGAAAGCTAAGCCAGGAGGAACAAACCACTAAGCAGCACCCCTCCATGGCCTCTGCATCAGCTCCTGCCTCCAGATTCCTGCTGCTTGAGTTTCTGTCCTGACTTCCTTCAATGGTAGACAATGATATGGAAGTATAAGACAAACAAACCCTTTCTTACTGGAATTTCTTTTTGATCATAGTATTTCATGACTGCAATAGAATACTAACTAAGACACACATGTTAGCTGGGAATGCTTAATGGCATTTAGTCTCTTACTCTCTTTTCTGACACAGTAAATCTAGCTTTAACCAGGGGAATCTAGATCCAAAAATATCTTTGCCCCTCTCTGTGTGTCCTCTTTCCCATGGTTCTCTAGCTGTTTTCTAGCCTTGACTAAGGTATAGGCACACTTTAGAGTTGGAATCCTTATGCCTCTTTGTACAGTGCTCTGCTGAAGAGAAGGACATGGCACCGAAGGCTTTCAATGTCTTGTTTGTGGTCTTCATTTTCCAACGACACATGTGATTTGGAACAGCCATTCAAGAATACTGCATGTCAGAAAGTCAGCATTAGAGTTAAATTTTAGGCAGGACATGGTGGCACACACCTGTGACCCAGAGCTCAGGAAGAAATTCAGAAAGAGCCAAACAAAAAAGTTAAATTTAGTGCCTGGAGAGATGGTTCAACAGTGAAGAGTACTGCAGAGGACCCAGGTTCAATTCTTAGCACTCATATGGCAGCCCACAACTGCCTATTACTCCATTCTCATGGGACCTGTCACCGTCTTCTGGCCTCTATGGGAGCCAGGCATACATGTGGTGCACAAACATGCATGCAGGCAATGCATCCACACAATAATTAAATAAATATTTTTAAGTTAAATCTTAGGTACTTTGAATAACAACTCTATTTATTCATGTCTCTATTGCTAAACATTTGGGTTTCATGGGTTAGGAAAACATAATTGGAAAGATTTTTGTGTATGCTAGAAAATCATAAAATATAATAAGTTAGGTTTAAAATTGTGCAAGGGAAAGGATGCTAACATTTTCTCATGCTCTGTATTGGCAGCTACTGTGAAAAGCACATACTAGGCACTTCAATTTAAGCCTTACAATAAGCTGATGGAGAGATATCATTTCTTGACATTTTACACATGGGAGATCTTTCAAATTTTTATTTCCCCATGATCTCAGGTCTAGTAAATGGTCCCTATGAAACTGGAATCTAACTTCAGCAGGGAAACACCTAATAATATGTAACAGGCTCCCATCTTTCTATACAATGCAGATAAAATTTAAGACGGAAGCATGTGTTATACCACATTTGGGAATGTTTAAATGAGAAATAAAAGTTTAAGTTAAGCTGAAGCGTTTTCAAATCTCTGAAAGCATCAATCAGCATTACCTAGGCACCAAGCATGTCTACAAACTGTGGTTCTGTACCTAGTAAAGCAAAGGCATGAGATAACAGTTAGTGACCAGTATGGGGTCATTCATTCATTCACTAATTGGTCAATCAAAACTGAAGTGCCTGCCCTCTGTGTGCTCTCTAGTGTCCCAGCAGTTTCTTGGGATTACAATCATTCCTGGAGAAATGCACTCTCCAACTGGATATTCTACTTGTTAGTTGTGTGACTGAATAATGCACTTTTATTTTACCTGAAGTTTAATTTGCTTACTTGTAATCAGCATTTTTCATTTTCTTACTACATGAGACTGATAATGAATTCACGACAGACACTCTAATTTGCCCAGTACAATGATCAGAACAACTATGTTAAATTTGCTTCAGACATAATTTTAGGGTGTGTGTGTGTGTGTGTGTGTGATATCCTTCTTCACTTTCACAATTCTTCTTAGATATGATTATAATATACCTTATTCTTGGGCCCATGAGGAGGTGGCTCAGTGGGTACAGTCACTGCTCTCAAGCCTGATGACCTTAGTTCAGTGTCTGAAGTTCATATTGTGAGAGGAGAGAACTGACCTCCATAAATTATCCTCTGAGATCCACACATACGCTATGGCACATGTGCCACTCCCCCCCCACCGACACCCATGCACAATAAAATTAATAATAGATATCAGCGTTTCTAGTGAAGATTTGCAGACACCACAGTACAAAACAAGTCACAGTTTTCATAAGTACACGCAGCGGCATCTCTGCGTCATTCGAATGTTACAAATCCCTCATTCTGTAATTATGGACGGCTGCTTTACACCCTACATCAGACCCCATAATTCTTAGAGGACCTGTAAGATCTATGCTGCTCCCCAGTGTGTTTGCTGTCTACCACAGTTGTGGGCTGTGGACTGCTGTTTCCAGAGAGCAGTTTTTAGAGAAGGAGGAAGCCACTGAAAGACAGAAGTGTTAAGCTTTTGTGGCAGGCGTTTCACTATTTTCAGACATAGTAGGACTTGTGTCTTCAAGGCATAGGGGTTGTCAACGGCTCAATTTTCCGTGTGTCAGAATGGGAAGAGCACACAGGCTACAGGTACGGTCTGTCTCCAATGCTGCTGAAAACTTGATGCCTCAGAGCAGAGTTCCTCAACCTGTGGATCACAGCACCTTTAACAAACCTCTATCTCCAAAAATATTTACATTATGATCACTAACAGTAGGAAAATTACAGTTATGGAGTAGCCATGAAAATAACTGCAGTTATAAAGTAGCAACGAAAATAATTTTATGGCTGGGGTTCACCACAACATGAAGAACTGTACTAAAGGGTCGCAGATTTAGGAAGGTTGAGACTTAGAGCAACACTGGACTCAAAAACAATCCCATACTCCAAATAAAAGCACATTACCTACTATTTTGACCTTGTTAATTAAAATGTAGTATCTGCTAAGTAAAATCTGAGAATACAGCTTTTATCACCTCACTATGAGTAAGGAGTTAATGATCCAGATAGTATAAACTCAGGTAGTACCATTTCCAAAGTGTCCTGATTAAGTGTCCCTTTCAGTAGGACAGCTGTAGATATGGAAGCCTCAAGATAAACCAGGACTTTGTTGAAGTCTGTATGTCCTATAGGAAGTTTATTTCTGGAATGGTTCTCCGGGTAATTTTATTCCGGCAGTGGCTCTTTGTGATAAGCAGAGAGAACTCCACCACTGATGAGTGTGGGCTGTTCTGCTGACATGATGAATGACTTTATTTTTATTGCTATTTTGTGAGATTTTAATATTGTTACATCATTTCCTCATTCCCTTTCCTCCCTCTAAACTATTGCTCTCTTTCAAATTCATGACCTTTCTTTCCACTAATTGTGATTATATGTATGTATGTCTATGTGTATACATACATACACACATGTATATGTATACACACACATATACACATACACACACACACAAACACACAAACACAAACACACACACACACACACATATTTACAATCTACTCCATCTGTATAATGTTTCCTGTATGTATGTTTTCAGAGCTGAGCATTTGGTGTTGGATAACCAGTCAGTGTCCTCTTCCCTGGGGAAGTAATTTCTCCTGTTCTCAGCTTTCCTCAGTTGCCTGTAGTTCTTTGCAGTTGAGACCCTGTGGGCACTCCCCCATCCAGTTTAGCATGTCTATTGTGTATTCACTTCTTGAAAGGTGTTCCTAGGATAAATATGGTCAGCAATCCCATTTTTATCATTAGGCTCAGAATGCAAGAATAGAAACTACTGCTTACAACCATCTTCAGAGAAGATACCTCAGAAGTATATTCCTGATTCACAGGAAAGACAAAACAAGAGGAAGCAAAAAGAACAACAGCAGCAAACACAAGAAAGGGGTGGGTGAGCTTTCAGAGCACATAAAGCTCCAAGACACATCGGTGACATATCTCGGTGGAGTGTGCATCAGAGGGGAAAATAAAAGCTTGTCATTGCTCTGAAACTGTCTTCTCTAATTCAGTGCATCCATGTATTGTTATAAATCTGTTGCCCAATCTTACATCCTCACTGAAAGATGCAGGCATAAGGAAGCAAGCTTTGCTGCTGTCTATCAACTCAGATAAGAAACCTTTCAGCCTGACACCAACAGCTTAATGAAAGGAGGCCAGGAGGCACGCAAGCGAGGGAAAAGAAGCAAGGTGGTGACCATGGGCATGCGTCATTTAGAGCGAGCAAGAGGCAGGTGGCTTGTACTAAGTTTGTGTTCCCTTCAGCAAGGTCAGTAAGACTAAGGGAATAAGCCACTTTCTCTGATTGGTTTATGGAAACCACTTTCACAAACACATATTGTGTCTACGGCCTAGTGAAGCGATTGAAGTGATAACGTTTGTATGTGCACGTGTGAGCGTATACAAGGAGAGGCTCATATTCATATACATGTGGAGGCCACAAGCTGGTGCCAGGTGTTGTCCATGATCGTCTCCACATTATCTTTTGAGACAGGGTCTCTCGCTAAATTGGGAACTCACTGACTCAGGCTGGTTGGTTAGCAAGCTGCAGGGGTCTTCCTGTCTCTCCCACATATCCCTTACCCTACCCCTGCCCATAGCTCTGGGATTATAGTCATATACTGTTCATATACCCCGCTTCTTATGTGCATGTTGGGCGTTCAGATTTGTCTATATGATGACCCAGTAAACACTTTATCAACTGAACTATCTTCTCATCCCTGCTATAACTTTCAAAGAATTATTACATTTATTTATTTATTTATTTATTTATTTATTTATTTATTTATTTATTTATTTATTAGAGAGAGAGAGAACACAGGTGGGTGCATATATGGAGAAGTTAGAGCACAACTTGCAGGAATTAGTTCTCCTTCTGCTGTCTGAGTTCCATAGACTGAGCTCATCTGCCAGACTGGACGGCAGCGCTTTTACCCACACAACCATTGCTGGTCCTGTAACTTTTTGTGTGTGTGTGCTTCTCTTCAATGTTTATTTTATACTTATCTACTGTGGAGGCCCACAAAGGTTTCCTAGTGAGATCTGACTTGCTTTACCCAGCAGAGCTGCATTAGAGGACTGCTTGACCATGTGCATGGTCTCTCAGTGACTGGAAGGGTCTGCACTTGGTTGTGCTAGGGGGAGGTCTTTTGCTCCACCCCTTGGCATTCCTATAAATAGCTCTTTAGAAGAGACAGAAGGTATCCGCAGATCCCCCTCCCGTGAGTAGAAAATTTCTTAATAAAGAAAAATAAAATAAAATAATAAATAAAATAAATTAAATTTTAAAAGAAGAAGAAGAAGAGACAGAAGGGGCCGGTGGCTAAGGATCCACCTCTCGAGGCTATCCTGTGTTTCTGTTTCTCTCCCCTTTATCCTTCTGTCTAAATCTCTTATATCTCTCCTCAAGAGTACCCTGGGGTAAAGTGTGGGAGCCGGTCTCCCAGTTGGCCTCCCACAATCTACCATTGTTTAATGAAAAGTAACTTTTTAATGCATCTATTTATTTTACATAGTGGCCTCAGGCTCCCCCATCCCCCCCTCCCAGTCTGTTTTTCTCCCCCATTTCCCTTCTCAGTCCCCACTCCCCTCTTCTTCTCTCTCTATCCTGGAAAGGGCAGATCTCCTGTGAGTATCAATAAAACATGGCATATCAAGTTGCAGTAATACTGAACATCTTCCCATTGGCGACCCAGCATGAGAAGCAGGGTCTCAAAAGCCAGTAAAAGAGTCAGAGGCAGCTCCTGTTATTTTTAAAGAATTAACAAGCTATTGTGCATTTTCTCATATTGATAAATGAAAATGATGAAGGCTCTCCTCATAAAAAATCTATATGCTGTGTTTTAGATTCCTGCAGCGGAGACCTTTCCTTGGAATAGACTCTGCGGTGGGGACTGCTTTAAATTCCAGAGTCAATGGCATTCACACTGGATGGATTGACAGATGTACTCAAAATGAAGCAAATATGTATCTCATGTGTTTCCCTGTTGGCTGTTTATTTTCACATGCCTACGCTCTGTCTTTCCTTTTCTGAAAGAAAAACAATTAAAGTAAATAACGGGAAGATATTCCCATTAGACTGTCATACATTCCAGTCTATGAACTGTGAGCCGGAAGTACATTCCAGACTATGAACTGTGAGCCGGAAGTACTGAAAATCTCAGGAGAGACCCAGACTTGTGGGAGAATTAAGCACTAACTTTGGGGAGAGGTGACAGCTAGGGAGAAATCGGGTTTGTGTAAGAATATAAAATTTTATTTTCGCACACACTGGACCCAATAACTAACTACTTCTTAAAGGGATTAGAGACCAGCAACTTTTCTTTTAAACACGCTATGTCCAGTTTCCGGGAACCTTCTCTACCTTTGGTAGCTGTGTCCTCTAAAACCCACAGACACTTTGGAAAAGTTTCTCAGAAGAAAGAAACACAAGGAGGTTGCAGTTTCTATTTCAGGGACTGGGATACCTTCAGGATTACTAGTGGGAGAGAAACCTGCCTTTCACCAGTCACCAGCTAGATTTGTATCTAATGTCACTCTGTATCCTCGGGGCATTTTGAAGCTTACATCAAGGTTTCTGTCTGAGTCAGAATTAGCAGAAAGATTAATGCTGGCACATCTTTCAAGTGCAGCGGGCGCATTCCTGTAATTCTGATCTTAAATCAGTTTAAACCCAGTGTTTCATCTCCATATGTGGAAGATTTTGACCTCTATTCTCTCCTCCGCCTGTTTTGTTTTCTACTCTCATACTTCTTCCCACGGAAAAAAGTTAGGATGTTTTCAGTTAAATCACTCTTTCACTTGAACATTGGGAGAGCTCTGCCTCACAGCCAAGTAAAAAGCAAAGATGAGCGGTATAGGAACGTGAGAGAGGACTGCTGTCAACCACACGGCTGCTGTTGTGTTGTTGCTGTTTCTAAATGGTCGGGCTGTGAAACTGCCTTCCCAATTTTCGTGTTTAAAACCACATATTTGTGCTGCTCCCAGCTTTGGCCAGAGAAGCTTTGGTTGCTTTGGGTGATAATGCAGAGACACCCTACTGATGAGAACAAGTGACTGGGAGTGCTCAGACAGAGATAGCACATCCGGCCCGAATGTCACCCCTGCCCCCCAATTCCTGCCCAGGACAAGGAACATGTGGAAAGGAGGCAGAAGGAATGTTAGAGCCGGAAGTTGGGGAAGAGTTCTGTACAAAGCTCTCCTCTGGATTTCATGTAGCTGCTGAACATACAAACTCACTGTGACTGCGGTGACCCACGTAAGGCCACCAAAAGGTCAAGAGAATTAAAATTTCAAGATGGGGATATGGTCCTGAGAATCCACACCTAGCTGAAGAGCTATTGGCACTCATGGTTTCTGGAGGACAAAGAGACACTTTTTTTCTTTTCCTTTTTTAAAGGATGTGGCCACTAGTAGGCTTCCTCATTTCAGCCAATGACCATGCATTAATATGCGTAAATGGTGATAGTAGATATCACTAAAGTTAGGCCCAAATATGCATGATATCCAATGAAGTCATCTCACTTTATTTTTCCATTTGCTTCACATAAATGACAAAATCACCAAGAATTGTATGAATTATTGATCCAAGTTACCGTAATAAATCTATGGTTATAAAAATAAATGTACCAATAGCATAATACATAACTTTGTAGGTAAATGGATATATTAGTAAATAAGTGATAGACTAAAGAATAAATCAGTATATGGTATTTATTATGAGTAATACAGTACAATAAATATGTAATGTGCAGATTAAAATTCTCATTTTCTTTAAGAAAAACACAATTTGATGCTAAAAATATCAAAGCATTAAGTATAATTATAAATGGAAACATAGGAGGACTCATATAAGAATAGAGATAAAGTGAGAGGTGCCGGCAGTCACGAGAAACATGGTGGATTAAGGGAAATGTAAAAAAAGAAAACAAAAAGCCTTGCATGACTGCAGAGATGTTCCAGGCTGGCTGGAAAGTCTCCATGAAGGCAAACGATTGTGACTCGGCACACTTTACCAGAAGTCTAGTGAGGAATGAAACAATGTGTGGAGTGGCAGCCAGATTGAAAACAGAGTTTGTGGTCAAGAACAGGCAGATGATTCAGTGAGGACGAGCATTTGCCATGCTAGCCTGAAGCTCTGAGTTTGACTCTTGCAACCAAAGGAAAGAATTGACTCCCCAAGGTTCTCCTCTAGCTTGCATATATGCACACCACAACATGTCTGCACTCATACACACATCACACATAAACTCTATCTATAACGTAGTATATGATATATTAAATAATTAAGGTACTCATTCACTAGTATCAGTGACAGTAATTACATGGAACTCTGTCTCTCTCTGTCTCTCTCTGTCTCTGTCTCTCTCTCTGTCTCTGTCTTGTCTCTCTCTGTCTCTGTCTCTGTCTCTGTCTCTCTGTGTGTGTGTGTGTGTATAAGTACAAAGTCTCACAAATGTGAAACATTGGCTCTATCAATGTCTGCTTCATAACCCCATACAAACATTTTAAATTATCATTTGGTAATGGAAACTCATTGAGAGTGTTCTCCAAAAACAAAGGGGCACTTCTTTAATACATTTCTTTAATAATTGTTCCGATAGTTTAGTGAAGAAATGAGTTAGAACATGCTGGAGGTAAAGAGAGCCTGAAAAGGCGGGGCTTGTTTGAGTAAGCAGGTGAGAAGTGATGAGCATGGCACTGTGGAGCACGAATCGGAGCTGTGCAAAGTGTTGCTTAGGAACCATCTGGTCAGGATGAGAGCCAGCACTTGGAATCACTGAACGGCTTGCATAGTCTAAGTGCCAACTATTCTTCTCATGCCTATATCAATTATGTGATATCTGCTTTTATGGCTATGGAAAGTTCAAAGACAGTTTACATAATTTGTCAGGAGAGGTAATGGATTAAACAGGGTTTCTGCACAAGCTGAGTTCCAGGTCCATGTTTTCCTCACACAGTGGAATTTCTTCTGTGAAGCTGAGAGTACAAACTCCACTTTGTAACTGTGTTCCTAATAAAGGAAGACAAGAGACTGGCTGGCTTTATATGAACAGTGGAATTTATAGTCATATGAGCATACTTCTGATTTTAAGGAACATATTTTTTTTTCTATTGCTGATAACAATTTGCCAGTCCTGATGGAGACAATTAGGAAAAATAAAATTTCTTTGACAGGATCACAATACAGTAGAAAACAATGGTCTGTTGTAAGGCCAAGTTGAAGGATCAGTCTGTGGAGATGAACATATGACCTCTGAAAGAGAAGAGCAAGATTTCTTTCTTTTTTTTTTTTTTTAGATTCATTTATTTATTACATATACAGTGTTCTGTCTGCACATATCCCTGCAGGCCAGAAGAGGGCGCCAGATCCCATTACAGATGGTTGTGAGCCACCATGTGGTTGCTGGGAATTGAACTCAGGACCTTTGGAAGAACAAGCAGTGCTCTTAACCTCTGAGCCATGTCTCCAGCCCGCAAGATTTCTTTATTTCAATTTAATTTTACTTTGTGCACTGTTCTTGGGATTAAATTCAGGACCTTGCACATATTAGAAAAGGACTCGACCGCTGAGCTCTGTGCCTACTTCGGGAAGTAAGGATGAATAGAAAGAAACAAAATTTGAACTCTGGGGAAGAGACAACCAATTCTGATAGGGTTTATACTCTGTCTCCTTGTGTCTGAAATCGATACTATAGTTTCATTACTGTGACCAATGGTGAGCGAACAGTATAAAGATAGAAAGACTTAGTTTGACTCACAGTTTCCGAGTTTTCAACACATGGGTTGTTGGTACCATGTACTCGTGAAAAGCATTTTGATGGAGGAGTGTGTAGCAGGTAGATGGGAGGCAGACAGCAGGACAGAAAACACCAAGCCTCAACATGGCTCAAGGACCGACTTCCCCAACTGTCTCAAAACCGCATCACTACCTAAGGATTAAAGATTCTAATTAATAACCTATAGTGGATATTTTCAAGCCATGATGTAAGATAGCTTCAACCCTAAGCTGTACATGAAAATATTTCAATGTCATGGAGAGATGATAAGGTGATATGAAGTATAGTAGTCAAAATATAGGGCTCTTGTTAGAACAAAAAAATTATATTGACTTAACTGGTGTACAGAGAATCCAAAAGAACAGGATGACTGATCGCGGTTACCAATCTCACTGGATTTTGAGATACTTGGAAAACTGGCAATGTATACTTGGTGTGACTATGAGGTTGTTTCCAGAAGGGATGGGCAAACTCAGAGGAAAAATCCACCATGAATGTGGACAGCACATCCTGTGGGCTATGAGTCCATTGACTCTTGGTGAGCAGTATACTCTTTGTTGTTCCCATCAGCCTTGGTAACCATGCTGCACAGTCTGCAGCCTTGGAACTCTGCTTAGTAGTAGCAGAACACCAAGGGGCTCACAGAGCTTCAGCCTCGGCTGGGGGCACAACATTGCTGTCTTTCATTCTAAAACTTCTGTCTTTATCTGAGCAGAAACAGGCTTCTTTGTCTTTCAAGCTTGTTTATGATCACTGTGAAACAATTCAGTCTATGATTGTGGAAGTTTATATAATCATCCAAGTGTATATGTATGTGTGTGTGTATGTACACATGTGTAATGGAGTACGAGTGTGTGTGCATATATATGTATATTTATATAGATATGTATATAGATACACACACACATATATATATTTTATATATATATATATTTAATACAAGTGGATAAATTGTGTTTTTAAAGGCCAAGGAGTTCCAGGTTATGAAATGTTCCTAAATAATTCCATGGCCATGAGAAAATAAAGCTTTCACTGAAATCTGATCCAACAAATACACAAAGGCATAGTGAGACACCTCAGTGAAAGGAAGGATCGCAAAGCTTTGTGGCAAATGTAGAAATCTTTTAACAGAAACAGCTCATATGTAGTTTATTCTCTGTGCAATGAAACATTCTAGACGTAACTTTGTATCAGGAATGACAAATGTGAAGTAGAAAGTGTTGTTGCTCCCATCCACAGGCAGTGCTGCCCATCAACCTGTGCACTCAGCCATTCCTAAAATCAAAGGGGCAGCCTTCCAGTCCTTTTTAACTCAGCGCTCTCAGCTAACATATTATTTGCAACACTACTTCAGACCTGTTTGTTACATTTGACACACTGTAAATAGTTTACGCCGGGCAGTGGTGGCCCACGCCTTTAATCCCAGCACTTGGGAGGCAGAGCCAGGCGGATCTCTGTGAGTTCGAGGCCAGCCTGGGCTACCAAGTGAGCTCCAGGAAAGGCGCAAAGCTACACAGAGAAACCCTGTCTCGAAAAACCAAAAAAAAAAAAAAATAGTTTACATGGACAATTTTATAATAATAGCATTGATCATTTTGACTGGACTGGCTTGCCTTTTTAAGCAATATTTTCAGTCTAAAATACTTTCACTACTGAACTTACTTAAGTCTATTAGGATATCCAATTATGAAATAATTTAAAGGATGAATAAAGGTAGATAATAAATGTATTTAAATATTTTTCTCACCATACATATATGAATATATTTTAATAGATGGATTATAAGATTTAGCAATGTTTAGATTAACAAATAGTTAATAGAAGAAGTGAGCACATCATGAGATTTCTTAATATACACAAAAATCCATGAAGTTAGAACCTCCTTCACTTTGTGGGTGAGCTGACACTAGATTCCTTGTGAACTCTATTTGCTGCTGCTGCTGCTGCGGTAATGTGATGTGTTCTGCAAGCCCTGCCACTGAGATGTATTGTACCCTATGATCGCCTTCGAGTTCTCATTTGCCAAACTCGAGTCAACTAAGGCAGGCAAAATATATTTTGAATGCAAGGTCCCAAAAGAAATGCAATTTTGAAAAGAAAATGTTCTGCACATTTTGGGGTTCCTTAGCTGTATCTTTTCTCTTAAATGAGAAGCTTACATTAATTCCAGAGGTCGGCAGTCCCTAAAACTGTAAGTGAAAGAAGTTGCCAGTTTCCAATAGACTTGGAAGATTCTCTTTTATGGGTTGTATTGAAAGATGCCTTCCTCCTCTGGATAGGCTTTATTATTTTTCCACCTCTTAGAAATTAGTAGGTGATTTTATTTATTTAATTTTTTAATGAAACAATCTGAAAAATTCCACAACTCAGTTTGCAAGTATCAAGTGATTGTGGATAAGCAAGAAAATTCATCCATATGCATACTAACTTCGTGTTTGAACCAAGTTAGTCATTTAAAAGTGTGCAAGTGCTTAAGTTTTGGGATAAAGTAAATCTGAAAAACAAAACACAAATGGAATTGTTATTGTAAGGAAATGGAGATACCATGAAGTGAGAAAGAATACACAGTGATCATTTGTATGAGTTCATTCTCTTTCTAGTACAGTAATCCCACATAAATTAGTTCTAGCCTTCCCCCTTGACCTTGACTTGTCTAAGTCTAGAGGAACTGGCAAGATTCCTCTTCTGTCATTGAACTCCATGTGAACACAGATGTGCTGTAGTTCACACAGATCAGAGGCTTTTGATCTAAGTTATGTAAAGAACAGAGGAAAAGGTTCGGGAATTTGAAATAAAAATATAAAATGATATCACCACTGATAACTCATTTGGCTGTTTCTTAAATAGTTTGATTAAAGCTCTCATTTTAGAGTGGAAACGAGTGCTTTGCAGGGTTCTTTGTGTGTCATATCTGCCACATCACATCCCCACTGACACTCAACTTTATTGTATTAATCCGATTATGAAGTTCCCAAGAGTTCCTTTTCTACATGTTCTATTTTCAAAATAGAGTTATATGTATAATATATCTGTGTATCAGTCGGTCACTTAATATGTCTAACTATGCAATATGACATTATCAGTCTGCAACAGAATAGTTTGTCCATGATCATCATGGTCATTTATTATCAAGGTTCACTTTTCTGTTGGTGATGAAAAGGGCAGTGAAAAGGCAGCCATTTACTTTTCCATGGTACATATCAAGCATTCCCTAGTTTCTGTGGAATGAGAAAATTAAGAACAAGTGATACTGATGTCACTCAGTTGATAGAGAATTTACATAGCATGGGCAAAGCCCTCCCTGGATTAGCTTCCTGGTGCCACATAAGCTGAGAAGGGTGTTACATGGCTGTAATTTAGCACCGGGGCAATGGAGACAGAGAATTATCAGAAGTTTAAGGTCACTGTCCACTAGCCTGAGATTCACGAGACTCCTTTTCAAAATTAAGAAAAGGAACAATATGGAGAAAGGGAAATTATTAGTTAATTTACACATACATACATGCACACACACATACACACAGAGATATATATGTATATATGTATATATATTATATATATATATATCCATACTTACTTTCATTGTAAAAATGATTTTGGGGTTGGGAAGATGGGTCAGTGGGTAAAAGATTGCAGAAGCGTGAAGACTCATATCTCAGATTTAAAAATAAAAAAATAAAATGTGGCTATAACCACAGAAACATTCAGAGAAAAAGCAATCTTAAGAGCTTGTTGGTCAGTCAATATCACTGTAACAGTGAGTTTTAGGTTCAGATTCTCAAAAACTAAGGTTAAGAGTGGTAGGGGAAGTAATCTTGTGTCAATATCTACCTAACATACATCAAGCATGGGTAAGCATAGTCACAAATACATGAGCCCCCACATCGCCCATACACAATGTATTTCTTTTAGTGTGAAAATGTTAAGATTACTGCGTAGTTGCACTCTGTATTCTGATTTGAAAGCATGCTATCACACACACACACACACACACACACACACACACAGGTCCCCATGTGTCTTTGCTGAATTTTACTTTTTATTCCTTTCCATGCAGGCTCTGCCAACATTTTCTATGGTCAAGAAGAGAAAAAAAAAAAAACTCAAGAGTCACTAGTAAATCATTTGTTATTATGGTTCTCACTAGTTAGTTAATCTATGAAATCATTAAGAAGTAGTATGTTACTATATGTACTTATAGAGTACAGACAATAGTAATTGCTGTTGGTTTGTTTTAGGGGAGACAAAAATGTTCTAGAAATAAGAAATAGAAAGTAATGATGATTGTACAACTTTGTGAATATATTAAAATAAGACAGCAAAACAAAAACATTAAATTGTCTACTTTATTTAAAAGAGCAACTTGTTTTTAACAAAATGGGGCATTCTTATAATCCTAGCACTTGGGAGGAGCCAAGGTAGGAGGATTTCAGTACATTTGAGGCTAGCCTAGGCAACTATATCTTTGCTCATGTCTCCTCAGGAATAGTGTGCCACAAAAATTCAATAAATACTTATAAAGCTGCTATTAAAAAATGAAAATGTTCAGAACAAAAGTATGGAATACAGAGTTTGAAATACCCAAGTGACTTTTATTATCTCTAAGGTGAGAGACTTGAAAACAAAGATTCTTTGCATAGCATTCTAATGACTCCTGCTTTAGGGAAAGATATATCATTTGCTAAAATTGAACCCATAGCATACTCATTCCTGAAATGTCTTATTCATATTATATCTAGCCATTGTTTAAGCAAAATTGGAAATTTGTGTATTATGATTACAGAGGCAAAAATAAAACTTTTCATTTGTCTTTTTTATATGTTTTATTCAAGTTTTGTTGTTTTCACAAATGCTTTGAATTTTTTCTATTATCTTACTATGACCAGTTCTTTTACCTAGAAAAGAGGTCTCTTTCATTTCTATCTATCTATCTATCTATCTATCTATCTATCTATCTATCTATCTATCTATCTATCTATCTTCATCATCATCATCATCATCATCATCATCTATGTATTTCTATGTATTTCTCTCTCCCACACTTTATGCTTCACCATATATTCCTTTATAAATAATGTTACACCCATATGCTTACTGGTAATTTTCTTATTTCTTCCAAGTGTGTGAACAAAAATGATTGGTTCTGTATGTTTATGATTCATGTATTTCCTATAGTCAACTGTCTTTTGTGAACGTTCAAACTCATTTTTCACAGGATGACTTCAACATTTTTACAGATTCTCGTAGATCTGGGAATTATGTATAGCATCTGGGTGTGGCAGGACACATCTGTAATCCTAGAATTATGATACCTGAATTATAAAAATTATGAGTTCAAGTCCAACCAGCCCAACTTACGTAGTGAAACCTTTTCACCCATTCCCACCCTATATATAAAGCAAAAAAGGGTGAATACTGTAGAGAACATCTTATAGTTTCTCTTGGTAGCAAAGAGTGTGTGTTCCAGTTCTGTATCTGTATCATCCACTGTATCAGCCACTGCTGCTGCCATGATCAAGTTAAAATTTAGCAGATTGTTGAGAAAATAGATACCATTCTTTATGTTGGTCTCATTAGAAAACCCAGGTTAGCATAAATATGTTAAAAAGCAACAGACTCACTGCACTGCTTTATGTTTCTTATTGTAAAACTAGACAAATAGTATTTCCAAAGAGTTAGTGACTGAAGGGGAAAACTACTTACCCTATAAAATATGAGTAATTAAGATAATAGTATTGGTAATTGTTTTAAACATATGAATACATACATATACAGACAGTTTAGATACAAGAATACACACATATATTCAAAATATGATTGGAAATGGGTTGTAGTGGCCAGAGAAATCTCTTCTTATTAAATAAAGCCTATATGAGTTGGCTTTGGTTGAGAATATATTTACTACAGATTAACTAACTCCTGATGAACTTATAATTTGAATTTTCCCATGCTTATTCAAGTTGAAGATTTTGGGTATTGCTGTTTTGTGTTTCTTCTGTACTTGACCAGGACTAAAGAAGATTGTAAAGTCTGATACACTTGAAGCTATTATTAATAACAGTCTCATAAAATACAGAATCACTGAATATTTTGGCTTCATGTGATAATTGTGTTGCTAATTCATATATCTCTCACAGTGTCTGTTTCATATAGGACAGGCATATTTATTTTACAATGATATTCTTTGCTGTGTTAAAGCATGGTGATTTAGAAGGGCCCACTTAAATCACACTATACTTACAAACTTTTATCCTCTAGTTAAAGCTGACTTGGAATCCTAACTTTGCTTTCTGTAAATTATATGTTTGAAGTTTCAGCATTTTCTTCCCATACTCTCTCTAGATAAAAAGCTTCTATTCTCTCAATCTTAAACAAAGTGTGTTTCTTGGATACCAACTATAAACCACACATTCATGGACAAACACTGATATATAGGTTCATAATCAGCTATTCCAAGATCTGTGGTACTGAATTAGAATTTAAGCTGAAACTGACCTTTCATGGTGAATTATTTGTATAAATTTATTTAGAAATCCAATCACCTTGTAACCTGAGATTTTAAAGAAATTTTTCTATCAAAACGTTGCTTCAAAGAGAGATGAACTAAGGTTCTGGAAACCAGTTAAATAGATCATACCTTTGTGCCATTTCCTGAGTCAAAAGCAAAAATATAATCCTTTATGGTCAATACCCCCAACATACACACAGTGATTGGTCTATGCTCCCTCGAAGACCTGTGTTCTTGAACACAGAATAACCAGTTTTAGTCTTTGTCCCGGTAGAATCTGTCCCTTTCTGAGAATACTGGGTTTCTAACACCTACTTACTCTCTAGACCTCATATGTTTAAGCAAGAAAACCTGCACTAAATTTACCTCTCCTGATCCAAGTCTATTTCTAGACTTCCCTTTTATATTTTTTAAAACACAAAGAAAACAGAATTGTTATTAATGACACAAATCCTTTGACACACATCTGTATAAGACTCAAAGTATCACTATTTAATATGCATTCATAGTTTTAAAATGTCACACTATAATAGCTGTATTAAAAAAAGAAAGCAAGCCCAGCCTTTCTATCTCCAAAGGCTAATAAATTTTACTGTTATTTATGTTAATTGATTCTCCCTTTCAGTATTTTTACCATGCTAGTTTATGCAATTTTGTACAATAAATCTAATAAATCTAAACACCTCTCAACAATTCAGAACTCTAATTTTCATTGTTGAAGCTTTTCCATGGGTTGCCAGAGCTGACTGCAGGCTGAGTTTGACCTGCCAGATCTTGGCTGAACTCACTCGTATACTTATATTTAATTAGTAGGTCAGCCTGGGTCATCATCCTCATCTAGTGTAGCCTCTCTTGGATGACTCAGCACCCAGCTGCAGGTCTCCTCAAGTACCTGCACAAGTATCTCCAAGCCCTCCAGTGCATGAGTGTTGTTCTCATGACAGGTTTTGAAGGTAAGTCACAAAAGCAAAAGGAAAGGAAATAGACAAATACTCTTCCAAACTTCTGTTTTCGTCAACGTATTGCTCTCCCTCCATTCAAAGCACCCAGTAACCAGTAAAGTACACAATAGACGTGGAAGAACATTAAGAAAGCAGAGGAGAAGGATATGAGCAATTACTTCCACAATGGTCACTCAGTTCAAAAGTTTGGCTGACATGAATAGAATTTTAAAGTGCAGATCTTTTCCTCATCATAAAGAATGCAATAGTGTTCATCCCTGTTCTTTAAGATGTATTATTGTGATAGAGAAGCCCAGTATTTATTTTTCTGATGGTTTGTGACCTATATTAATCTTTTCTAAAAGCTTTTGGTGTTTATTACTTGTACCTTTACCCCTTATCCTCTATTCTTGAAAACATAATGTGTCCTCAGACTGATGACTTCCTGTCTATCTGCATACCCCAAGGAGACTATTCTTCTCAGTTCTCGGGAATGTTTCTGATCTATCTTTGGTACTATATCTCCTTCTATTTACTCTAAACTTCCTTTCCAGGATAGAGTGTCAACCTTCCATAATTTGTTTTTTATATTGAGTTGGACATCTTCTCTGCATAGCCCTCCAAACCACCTCTGTAATTATCAAAATGACTCTTCATCATGACTCACTCACAAACCTAATGCTTACATTCCCAAGTCTTTCTAGTTTAGAATTATGAGGAATTAAATTCTAGCCTTCTTGGCTTACACTAGATATTTGGTGGCATGAATTCCATGAACAATTCAGAAGAAAAACGATCTCTTCCTATACTAATGTGTAAATGCTGGTCCATCCAATCTGTCATTCACGTTTTTCCCTTTCACCTAATATTTGAATTTATTGACTGAACTTATATATTTTTTTGAAAAAGTTATCCTTTTTGTCATATCTGAAAATATAGGCAAGTGAATGTGCCATATTTAGCATCTTTTTTTGTTTCTAATATGTTTATTACGGCTTTCTTGACATAAATCTAACTTCCAGTCGGACTAGCACAACATTGCTATGTCAGCATTCTGCTTTTACTTATAATTGGTTGGTGTCTTAATTAAGGTTACTATTGCTATAATAAAACACCATGACCAAAGAAACTTGGCAAAGAAAGGGTTTATTTGGCTTACACTTCCACATCATTGTTCATCAATGAAGAAAATCAGGGCAGGAACTCAAACAGGGCAGGAATGTGGAGGGAGGAGTTGATGTCGAGGCCATGGAGCAACGTTGCTTATTAGCTTGCTCATCTTACTTTCTTATAGAAATCAGAACAACCATCCCATAGGCGACTCCACCCAAAATGAGCCAGGCCTTACCCTATCAGATACTAATTAAGAAAATGCCCTAGAAGCTTGCTTACAGCCCAGTGCTATAGAGTATTTTTTTTCAATTGAAGCTATCTCTTCTCCAATGACACTAGCTTGTCTCAAGTTGACATCAAACTAGCTAGCACAGTGTGCTTCTAAATTAAGACACCACTTTTCCTACTGTATCTATAAAATCTGAAGGCATTGAGTGTACAAGGAAATGATCTAATGAAGTGTCTAAAACAACAATCACATGAAAATGGAATAGATGTTGACAAATCCTCAGACTAATTCCAGACAAATAAACCACCTCTGCTCGTTCTACATTCATAGCTCACTCCTTTGTTTTAACTATTTCTACAACATCTAGGCTCCTGTACTCACCAGTGTGGGAAGTGGGCAAAGGTCAAATATTGAGATTAAAATTAGTAATGCCCAAGATAGGACAAAAGATTAGTGAAGAATGACAAAGAAGAATGAGAGGATATAATAGTACTCAAATTCCAAGACTGAATTTCTGGTGGTTCTGGTACAGGAGTTCTGATAGTGAATTATGATTCTTGACATGATATGATAAGTTGAAATGAAGAAAGCTTAAGCAGATGTAGTGATGACTTCAGTAGTCTTTAAAATAGGAAATTGGGAGTAATTATTGGGGGAAAGCATCATATTCTTTGAGTATGTGGCCTTAAAAGAAACTCAAGGAAAAATGTGGGACCTACAATTTCTCCCTGAGAAGTCTTCCTTAATTCATGAGGGTGACTGCATGCCTTGTAGGAAGGTTGGGGCTAGTTATCAGCATATCCTGGGAAGAACCGACTAAGAAACGGTATGGTACAAAGTTCTTAGGTGTATAATGCTATTAACAATTACGACATTGACTGAAAGAAAGGAAAATAACAGCTAACAGTGCGGACCAAAGCTGCTTCTTCCTGCCATGTCTTCTGCATGCTCAGCTGCTCAATATGTTCCTGAAGACAAAGTCACAAATTTCTCCTTTTAATTTCTTCAATTGAACATCAACTGATGAATTTATTAATTTACTACAGTGAAATCTACTTTCATTATTTCTGTTATTATCTCTCAGGTAGATTATTAATCATGTTTTATGCATTCCATTCCAGATGATTTTTGTTTAATCAACACATATGACCAAAGAATGATACTTTTAAAACATGATTTGGATCTCTATTCATTCATTCATTTGTTCATTTATTCATTCATTCAGACCATTAACTTTCCTGTTCCAAGGGCTTTAAATCCACACACTTATAGAGATTCCTATACTGCTACAGAATGTTCTTTAGTTTCTTCTTCATAATCTGATTTGAGTATCATGCCTATCACATTCAGTTCTCTAGGCATTCATGATTCTCACTGGTCTGGAGTCTATACTGTATGTTATTACTTTGATTCTGTGTTCACATCATTGCTTCTAAATCGAACATGTCTTCTTTTCTTGTTTATAGGAATCATATCCACATAGCCTCCCCTTATTCTCAAGGTCACAACTGTTTTTTCCTTCCCTAGCCTCTCACAGCACTTTTTACTTTACATTAAATACGGTAGAATGTACTCTCTAATACATTGATCAACTGCTATATCTTCCCATAAATTGGTTAGAAACAGGGTGGTGCCTTTTTATCTTCTCATTCATTTCATTTTCCACTTTACTGTGCAAAGTGGATGACTGATAACTGTAATCAAATCTAGCCTGATAGTCTGTTCTCCTTTGTGCTGAGCTATAGTCTTACTACTATTATATCCCATGTGAAATTCTCTTCCCATAAAGTACTTATTTTTGAATCTTCTATCTGATACTTTATGAGTGTATTGTGTCCCATAGTAGATATTAGATTTTTCCAGTTTCCTTTACTTATATACTCATATTTTCCTCAATTTGACTACAAATCAATTTATTGTTCCAAATTACAAGATGGGCTATATTTCAGATTTAGCATCCCCATGACCTGTTAGGAATAAACGAAAGATTTTTTTCAGTTCATTGTTTCAAACTTTCACTCCATCATGGTTGGTGGATATGGTGGAAAGAAATTTACATTATGTATGGTAGAGAGGGCATGATGGGCAGTAACTCACACTGTGATGGACAGGGAGAGAAAGGGGCAGTATGAAGAACAGACAAGAACAAAGATCATGCCCCAGTGAGAGTGCTCTCTCCAGCTTTTGCAGTTCTTCTAACTGTCTGTTCAGGCTTGGCCCAATTGGTGGCTTGAACTGTTGATTAGACCTGAGCCCCCATGGTCTAATTGTCTCTTGAAATGCTCTCACAGACACAGTTGAAAGTCTGCTTTACTAATCTTGTAGGCTTTCCTACAGTCAAATTTTAATTAGGATTAATCATCACAGATTGGATATAGGCATCATTATAATCTCTCAGGCTCCATAGATGACACCTTAAATATGTTAGTTTCTAGCAACGAGGGCATCATGATGCTAGAAGTAGCCACATATGTGATAGTAGTATTGATAAAAATTCATAGCTCATTTTTGGGCAGATAATGAATAGTAGGTTAGAGCTAGAGCCTGACCTGGTATGCAGGCTTGTCATGCCAGTCCTTGGGAGGTAGAGGTATCAGATGTTCAAGGCAGTCCTGGGCTGTGTGTGACCCTATCTCAGCATACCACCACCACCACCACCACCACCACCCCCACACACATAGCAATAATAGCATGAACCGTTAAATTAAACTAAATAATTAGTATTCCTGTGTCAATTGTCTGTCAGTATACAGATGGAACCTTCCTTCCAAAACTATCAAGGCACAGAAAAACATTGCAAGATCCAACTTCATGAATATTCTGCAACTGAGCATTATAACAGCATTATGAGGCCAGTTTACAGAGTGAGTTACAGTTTTATAAACACAGTGTGTGAAACTGGAATGTTCTCAAGGAATTTTGAAGTTTGTGCCCTTCAAGAACAGGAACAATGAGTTAAAACAACCAAATGTTGTGGTGATATTTTATGTGTGCATCCCAATAAAGCTTATCTGAGGATCAGAGTAAAGGCCAGCAACTATATTAAAATAGAGGTCAGGTAGTAGTAGCATACGCCCTTAATCCTAGCATTTGAGAGGCAGAGATTCATCTGGGTCTCTTTAGTTCAAGGCCACACTGGGAACAGAGCCAGACGTGGTGGTACACACCTTTATTCCCAGCATTAGTTAACCATAGAGGTCTGGATGTCTGTATAGATAGACAGGAAGTGATAGAGCTGGGCGAAAAGAGGAAGTGATGCAGCTGGGCAGAGAGAGGAAATGAGATGACAGGGCACAGAAAGGATATAGGCGTGGGTATACAGGAAGTAGCTCTTTTTGACTGAAGATTTCTAGCAGTAAGAACGTGGCTGGCTTCTTTCTGCTTCCCTGATCTCTCAGTTTTTACCCCAATATCTGGTTCCGGGTTTTTTATTAATAAGACTGTTTAGTAATTCATCTTACATAATGCAAACCCTTGTAGGAAGAAACAAAAAGGAGAAGGATAAAGATGTGATGGAACAAAAGGTCTTGGGACAAAAGATATTTTGACAAATTCTTACAAAAAATAAAATCCCACATTTACAGGATCCCAGTTCCATGGGAAAGCTTAAATTGTAATAAGATGTAACTGTAATGTAGCTATACACTTCCTAGAATAAAGGAAAAAATGGAAGGGATACTAATGAGGTAGAAAAAGTAACATCTAAGCTTCTAAGACAGACTTCTAATTCACAAAAAGCATCTTTTAGTGTTTTTCAAAGTTGATCTGAAACTTTGGCAAGACTAATTTGAAACACAGGGAGACAAAGAAAGCGAGATTTATGTGCCTTTTACTGAGACACATTCACTCCTGCTCAGCCTTGACATCATTTTCTTCTTCCAACTGCTTGGCTATATCTTGGGATGAATAAATAATTTGCAAATATATGAGTCAACAGAAAAAGAAATGCAGAGTTGCAGACTGATAATGGAAATTACAGGGCTTATAAAATACCATATATTGTGTTGCCATTAAGAGGAAAGGCATACGGGAAGTTATAAATAACCCATATCATTTTTTAAAAGGGCTGCTTTTTAAATATTCTTTGTGGAAGCATAACTGATAAAAGTCTAGTCATTTTTCATGTGAAATCATTCTTCCCAATGAGCAGCTTCCTAAAGTGAAAAACCAAGAATAAAGGATAGAAAAAACAATACATGCTTTCCTTCTTCTGTAACAGAAGTCATGTCTTGCTTACAGGCACATGCATGAGAAAAGTACTGAATAACCTTTCAACACACTGATACTAAAAAATAAATGTGTGAGACTGTCTACATAAGTGATGCTCAGACCATGACATGAGGAAGGGACTATTTGCGGTGTTTTGTACTTTATATTTTATGATGTATTTTCCAGTGCATTATTCAAGATAATTATAAGAATTCTGTACTGTACTGAACACAAGTAGGTAAAGTGTTTATCAGGCAATAATGGAGACCAGAATTTGCTCCCTAGAACCCACATAAAAAGCTAGGTTTTGGTACAGATCTATAATCCCTGTGCTGCAAAGACAAAGACAAGAGGGTCTCTGGAGGTCACTTGCCTGCCAGTCTAGCTGAATTGCTAAGTTCCACATTCAGTGAGACTCTGTCCCCAAAATTAAGATGTAGATTGACTGAGTAAAACACTCTATGTAGAACCCCAGCCTCCACATGCATGTACACACACAACACACAAACTCTCTCTCTCTCTCTCTCCCCCTCTCCCTCTCCCTCACCCTTTCTCTCTTTCTCCCTCTCTCTCTCACACACATTTTTAAAAGAGAACTCTGTAATCTAGCCATACTTAATCTTGTTTTGTTAACACTGACATTCAAACCCTTAAATGACTCATGCATTTTCACACCTACCTAAGTCTTTTGATTTTTAAGTCAAAAGGATAGAAATTAGGAAAAGGCAAAAAAGAGTTAAGAGAGAAACATGTTTGGGGTTTGCAAGAACAGATTCAGCTTTGAGCTTTATTAGCTGCATCTGCTTGTTGGACTTGTGTTAGATCCACAGGAATATCAAGTTGGGAAACTTCCTCAAAAAGTCTCACAATAATCCACAGGTTTACACAGCTGAATATTATCTCTTATCATGATATATTACAATATTCTGCTGGGAAAGAAAGATCAATTTCTCATTTCTTATTGAGGCATGAAAGAAAGATGAGCAAACTATGAGTTTTGGGGAATGTGTAGTAAAGTGCAGGGTTGACCTTAAATGTATTTAATCCACACCCACTAAATCATGCAGCAAATGTCTCATGGATGTCACCTGGTAAGACACAACATGTCAGTCACAACGTTATATATATCCACTTTTACAAAGGTTTGACTTTGACATCATCTCTAAATCTTTGATCCTATCATCATCAACATGAGTATGTCATTCCTGCGTTCATCATAGCTCTGAAGAAGGTAAGCATACTTGGAACTGGATTAAAGTGAAGAAGTTGTTCAGAGGAACTAGCGTTAAGAAAACTTGATTTGCTATGGGACTCACAGAAATAGTCTCCGACACTCCTTCACTCACCTGTTTCCTCATCTCTAGGAAATACCTGCCAATGTATATTCTCTATAGATAAATGTGAGTAACCATTGCAATTTTTCCTACTACGCAATGGATCAAGCACCTAAAATAATTCATATGGTCCATAGTCAGCTTTTGATATCTATTTCTCCAACTTAATTTTCTGCAGATAACTGCTACATGTAAGATTATTTATTGTGTATCTCTCTCTCGTGTGTGTGTGTGTGTGTGTGTGTGTGTGTGTTTGAATGTGTTCCTGTGTATGTTCACATGCCACCACGTTAGTTATCTATGGATGTCAGAGGGCAACTACCTGTAACTGGTCCACCCTGTGAATCCTTGATGATCATGATGATTCAACACATTAAGGCTCTTGCCATGTTAGATTGGTAACCTGAGTTCCAGCCTTAGAACCTACACAAAGGTAAAATTCAGAAAGTTGTCAGATCTCTACATGTAAGCCTTGACCCATGTGCCTCCACCCAGATCATAATAAATACATGTGTATGTAAAGGTTTATTCAAAATTAATTAAGTAAAACAGATTTTCATCCTCCATTTTTCTATAAAACAGTTTTATTTATCTCGTTAAAGCCTCTTTGCTCTGCAGGTGAGTTGCGATAATCTCTCTATAAGACCATTTTAGGGGCTGAGGAGATGACTCAGCAGTTAAGAGATCTTGCTGCTCTTGCAGAGGACTGGAGTTTGGTTCCTAATACTCATACCTGATAGCTCACAACCACCTGTAAGTAACGCCTGATAACTTTCAGCAGTGCACTTTAATGATGGGATGTGTAGACAAAATGTAATGCACATCTGGATTATTCATTGGTTTTATCAATCTGCCACCCTCTAGTCTCTCTGTTGATTCCTAGCCTTGTGATTTTAATGAGTATCTTTGGGTCATGATATGGCTTCCAATGTCTTCAAAATCTCTGTGCTGCATGCATTCCAGATGTCATGGGCATCTGTTCACCCCTTGAATTTATTTTTCTTCTGATTGACTGACAAAGTACTTTATATACTAAGGATATTTGAGCTGCTTTGTCTTATTTATTGCAAATTCTCTTTACTGGCTTTCATTTTGCTTTCCAGTCTTGTTTTAGCTGAGCACACTCGGTTCTGGAGGCACACATCCATCGTCCTCCTTCTGTTTTTCTGGAGTTAGTATACCTTTTGGAATGTACTCAGTACAGGAGCAAGCCACCTTGAGTTTTATGTCCTTTTCAGGCCAGTGGCGAATAGGCTAGGCAACACCAGCAGTACCAACTGCTAACAGCTGCTCCACTGTTTTGACCAACTCTAGAAAGCAATGGAGACTGAAAATACTTTTATTGATGGGGCCCAAGTAAACGATCTATTTGTTTTCACTCTATGGCCCATTTCTTTCCTGTAATAACCCCTGATAAAGACTGTTAGTGTCTTTCCTATCTTACAAATGGGGAAACTAAACCACAAGATGTTAAGGTATTTTACTCTGATGGAGTGGGAGAAATTGGTGGAGTTGAACTTTGAACCCAATCTTTCTTTGTATCAGAGTCCATACTCTTACCTCTTCACTTTTACTGCCTTTGAGTGAGTGTTGGCACTCTCTGATGAACTTCCTGGTAGGTCTCCTGTGATCTGCACACAGCTGGACATTCATCCCTTTCAGACATTTAAACTCTTTATTTTATGTTCCACTTTCATGGACCTATTTTCTATTTCCTTACAGGGAATGGCTGCCTTTTAAAGCTGCAGTATTTTCCATGTTCCTAGCTCTTAACAGGCTCATTTTAAACCTTTGTCTTTCTTTGAACTCTTGAGAATAGACAGCATTTTTTTTAGCTTCCCACTGCAAGTATGATAAATGCTGACTGTAAGTACAATATTTTGTGATTTATTCAATGAATATGTAGTTCCTCCTCAAACTCTGTTTTTACATTTTATTACACCATTCTGTGAACTACAATCAACTAATAACCAGGAATAAGTGTCCTACATTCCACGCCATTCCAGAGCTGATACATGCTGTATACATACCTTGAAGATTAGTTTGTACAACATTTTAGTGACTTGTATTTTGACTGTGACCCCTGATATAAGGTCATATGTATGATTTTTTTCAGTAATAAAAGTCACAAGTCATTCAAAAAGATTTGAGGAATTCTGATTTTCAACTTTAGCATCCTCAACTTGTAGGAAAAGAGTGAATTATTATGCTTAAACCCCACACAATGCATATTTGATATTGTTGTTTTAACTTTATATAGCCAGTTTAGGAGTATAAGTTGTTAAAGATAGAACCATTTTTTTGATGGGTAAATATTTTCCATTGTGAGAAAGTAAATTCTTTTAGGTTTTGGTTTTGTGTAGCTGAGGGTGGCCTTGACTTCTACTCCTCCTGCCTCTAATGTGCTGTCTTTACAGATGTGCACCACCAAACCTAGTCTCCCATAGTGCTTAGGCTTGTGCTCAAGGCATTATGCAAGCTAAGTCAGCACTCTACCAACAGAGTGATGCTCTCACTCCCACAACAAATTATATATATTCTGTATAACAAATTCTTACTACTAGGCAACTTAAAGTTTATAGTGGTGTGTGTGTGTGTGTGTGTGTGTGTGTGTGTGTGTGTGTGTGTGTGTTTTACATATGTCCATAAAATTATGTTTCATTCTAGTTCATGTTTGTGCTAAATAATTTGCCTATTTGTTCCTTCTCACTTCATCTTTCTGATGGGTCTCATTAGTTTTGGGAGAAAGAAGCATTTTGAGAGAATTGGGTGATTTGGAATTAAGATTTATTTACAGAAGCCATTGTGTTTCCTAAGAAATGTTTCTAAACGCGATTGCTGATCATTCTCAGAGACAAAAAGACTTCTCACTTTGCTCCAGCAATGGCTTGCTCTGAATGCACCACCTGGAGAAGATCATCAGAGGGCGACTTGCATTCTGGTGCTTTTAAAGCTGCCTTTAATTGCCTTTGCATTGAGTTATATTCATGAGCGTGCATTCATCAAAAACCGAAGAGCAATGTGACATTTTCAAGTTTTACTAAGTCAACCAGCTTCCGTTGCCATAGTACTCAGAAGTCAGGAAACCAGGAAAATGCAGAGTGGTTTTTCATTATGTGTTGAAAGATGTCAGCAGGATTAAAGTGTCAGAGCAAAAGAGAGAACAAAAAAGAAGAGAAAGAGAGAACAAGGAAAAGGAGGCAAATTACCTACCAGGTGGCCGTTAATGAATACCAAATGAAGTGTAATGGCCAACATTTGAGGGACAATATAGGAAAAATGAATAACTAAGGGAAAGGGTGATTTTTTAAAAAGTTGTTTAAAAAAATTAAAAATTCCTGATTCTGCCCTTTCTGTAAATGATCTCCCTAAATCTAGTATCTCCTGAGTAGGGATGACTTTCTCCCTTCCTAGAGTGATAAATGATTTTATGTCTTGAATAGAAACAAAAAAAAAATCCAAGAATAGTTTTGTACCCTTCAAATATCATTTGAGTGAAATTAATATTCAAGCAGGTGCTTACTTGGTAATTAGAGTTGGAACTTTGTAAATATGTATAACATTTAAAAATTAGCCTCATACCTTATTTAAATGTGTGACTTCATTACCTGGTATTAATATCTTGATTTCTCAGTGTCTCTGAATTTTGATAATAATGCAATCTGGCATAAACAAGCCATACTGGTTGTCATCCTATTCTTGTCTTTTTGTCTTTCAAGATCATACTTTCTGACATTTCCTGGGTCTCTGATTTCTACTTCCTAACTAGAGTTCGTTCATTTTCTCATGATCTGAGTTTTGTGCTCAGTGTCTGAGCAAGCCAGGAACTTGGCTTCCTTCCACACTTCTGGACTCCAGAACCTCTGGGGTCTCCATTTCCTGTCATAACTTCATACTGAGTCCCTCAACTCTTTGCCTGACATTCGGAGCATCCTGGGAAAAGCTTTTCACAAGGAGCTAGATCAGATATCCTACAAACCCAAACTACTGAATCCCATTGAACTCTAACTCCTAAATAAACTTTATTTTCTCTTCTCATTGAGCTTCAATATGTTTTGGAAATTTGCATTGTCAGTATTTTTTATTTTAAAATATTTCCAAGTTTCCTTGATTTGGCCTATGGTCCATTTGCATTTTGACATTATTTTATCCACTTACTCAAGGTGGACCTGCTAATGCTAAATGGAACACTGGCCCTCAGTTTACCTGTTTTACCATATGTCATTTGCCCCATGCCTCTGAAGGAGTATCTCTTCTATCTTCACCCTTAATCCTGTTTTACAAATTAGAAACAGGAAAACTGGGGTAGGGAGAGGGTGCAAATATTTAGGGCCCTAACCCAGCACTAACATAAGCTGAGGAAATATCTTTATAGTTAATTTGGAAGAAAAATTCACCAAGGTTATTATTATTATAGGACCACCTTTAGTAGATATCATATGTGTAAATTCCAGCCATGGTTGTGTGGTTCTGATTGCAACTGAAGATTAATTTCTTACCAAGGCTGGAATAGATCTAAAGAAGATAAATAAATAGACAAACAAACAAATATCCCTCCTCTGTAGCTATCTTTTATAGTTAATAAGATTTTACAAATAGTGGCTCATAGGGGTTGCCTACAGCTTTGTACTCAAATAAAATTCCAATTAGGACACAATTTGATAAAACAATATTAAGGTAAGAATGTGCTGTAATTTCTTTCTATAGCTAATAGATTCCCCAAGTCCTCCAGGTCTCCAAGACAATGAACCTTTCATCTTATAACTTAATGTTACTGTATAAAAGGTATTATATCTAAATTCTCAAATGAAATACATTGGTTATAGAATGCTGTCACAATCCTCCTTTGCCATGCAATATTAAAATAGGGGGACTTTGAGAGTAAAATGACACACATAATAGTGACTCAGAAGTCAGAAAATAGATAGATAGATAGATAGATAGATAGATAGATAGATAAATGGACCCCTAGTAAATTGGGTTAAACTGCTGGTGTAGATGTAACCAACCGCCTTATTAAATAATAAACACAAAGCCAATGTAAGGATGAAAGCCCAAAGAGGTCAGAGCTAAGAGTCTTACCCGCTTTTCCGCCAGCTAGCTTCTCCCGCCAAGAGACCTCTCCAAAAAGAACTACTTCCTGTGCGTTCGTTTTTAAATAAGAGTCTGTTCTACCTTCTCATTGGTTGTAAACCCAACTACGTGACTGCCTCATTACTGCCTCTCTGTATAGACCTCCAGGTTTTCTATGGTTGGTATTGAGATTAAGGGCGTGTGTCTCCAATGTTGGCTGTATCCTGGAACACACAGAGATCTACCTAGTTCTGCTTACCAAGTGCTGGGATTAAAGGCGTGGACCACCACCGCCCTGGCTTTCGCTATGGCTTGCTAATAGCTCTGACCCCTAGGCAACTTTATTTATTAACATACAAATAAAATCACATTTCAGTACAAATAGAATACCACTATATGCTGGGGCACTTCCCCATCTGTATGTGTAACACTTATTCAGCTGATGTAAAGTTTCTCTACCCACCTTGGGAAACACTATAACAGTAAGAAGGAAGACTGATGACAAATTTCATGCCTCCTTGTTAATCACACTAAGGGCTGTGCTTTGTGCTGAAAATATATATATTCCCCACTACGCCATATTGAAAACTTCCATCCCATTACCCATCTGGTGTCAGTAAGTGATCAGTTTAAATGCAAACTTGGGGCTATCTGAGAGTGAAACTCCAATATTTCCAAACCAGTTTTCTATCCCCCATTCTTCTCATCCCCTTCTGGAAAGTAAAGTAACCAGACATGCACCACATCTTGAAATATTTCCTTAGGGAATCTGAACCATGTTTTGTGGCGTTAAAGTTTATGTGATAATGATAAGCCCACACTCAAGCATTAGGGTTGCTAATTTCAAACGCATCAATATGGCATAGTTTTGTTATTTGTTTTTCATTATAAGTTTATGATGAAATTAGATTGGATGAGGGAGTTCATGAGATACTACCTTCCATTTAGCTGGAGAAGTTTCTCATTGAGATGATCAGTTCCCAACTCCCAAAGTCAGATAAATAAAGTGCCCTAAAGACTTGTACCAGGAGACCAACTCATGGGGAGTATATGTCTCCAGTTGGGAAGATAAAAATTATTTCTTCAATTACATTGTGCACATCTGTATGTCACAAAAGGAGATATGCATTAACATAACTAACCAGTCCCTCTGTCTTTAAATTGTACTCATGGCTTCAATTCTAAGATTTCTAATCTCTTCCTCTCTGGTGTCATTAGTGAAGGGAGAATCAATACAACCCTTGTATTCCTGAATAAGGAGATTGTTTGAATAATAGACTTTTTCAGTACTTTTCGAAATTAGCAAATATAATGAAACAATTCTTTAACAGACATAACTATTAATGTCTGTAAATTGTTCGCAAGAAAGAGTCCATGAGTCTTGGAGTTTAGCTCCATCAGTCCAGTGCTTGCCTAGCACACACAAGGTCCTAGATCAGTCTTCAGGGCTGCATATGCCAGACATTGTAATTCATGCCTGTGCTTGTAGCACGGGGCATTAGAAGTAGGGAAATCAGAAGTTGAAGGTCACCATATTCTGAAGAGTGAGTTTGAGGCCATCTTGAGATACTTAAGATTCCCATCTCAATACAAAGAAAAAGAAATATTTCACAAAAGCTAGACTTATATCTAAACCAGAATCAAAACAATTCGCTAAAGTTAATGCCATACAGAATGAGAAGTGTTGTTTATTTCTTTGTTGTTTTTTGGTTTGGTTTGGTTTGGTTTGGTTTGGTATTTCCAAGACAGGGTTCTCTGGTCTCCTGGAACTTACTCAGTATTACATCATGACCTTGATCTCAGAGATCTGACTGCCTCTGCCTCCAGAGTACTGGTATTAAAGGCCTGGGTAGCCACCACCACCAGGTTTCTGAATGAGAACTTTTAACTGGCCAAGAGTCAAGCATGGTAGGAAGGTCCAGGGAAGCACCTAACTTTTAGGATTGGTATAAATATTAAACTTATAAATCATAAAGCTCTTCTATTAACAGTTTCTGAATAAAGGTATACTGTAGCTAGAGTTTTCCTGCCTAGCCCACAGTCAGGACAAATCTCTCTCACCCGCCAGTCCCACAGCCACTCAGACCCAACCAAATAAACACACAGAGACTTATATTGTTTATAAACTGTATGGCCATGGCAGGCTTCTTGCTACCTGTTCTTATATCTTAAATTAACCCATTTCTATTAATCTATAAGTTGCCACGTGGCTCGTGGATTACAGGTATCTTAACATCTTCTCATGGCCCGTGGCTGGCAGTGTCTCTCTGCCTCAGCCTTCCACTTCCCAGAATTCTCTTCTCTGCTTGTTCCACCTATACTTCCTGCCTGGCTACTGGCCAATCAGCATTTTATTTATACAGAGTGATATCCACAGCAGTATACAAAATTCTACTAATGCCTGAGTGGATCTTCAGAGCACAAGCTGCCCTGTACAGTTATGGAATAGCCTTGGAAACCACAAAGGAACAAGGCAGAGAGAATGTAACTTGGGAAGGAAAATGGAACCCATTTCCATGTCTCTGATTTTCATCAAGTGCATCACTGTTAGTGTTTTTACATATATGAATTTTTCTTTTCTGTTGAATCTACAACCATGCTTTCTCCTTTCTTCAAACAGATTCATACTCTCAGGAAATTTCACCTCATTTAAAATGGGGTGAGAGAAAAATAAATAAAAAGCATAATAGGTCAACTGAGGCCCATAAATCTCAACTTGGTCAACACATGACAAACTAAAATAATTTTAGCTCAATTTCTTCACTCTTTTATTTTTTTTGGAATAAATGATAAATAAGTGGAATTGTTTAATATTAGAAATCATTTTATAATAATGTAGAAACATAGTCTTTTATAGCACCAATAAGACATTTAAGGGATAATTTGTTTGAGAGTTTGTCAGATACAACTGAAGTTAATCAAGAGGCAGCAGCTGTTGATCACTATTTTGATGTGGAAGCTTAGCTTTATAGCTGCAAGAGATGCTTCTTGTGCAGGTGAGTATTTTATGGCTCTCTTAGGATCATTTTCACAATTAAAAAGCATAACATTCTCTCTATTTATAAACATGTTGTAGGTGAGTTGAATTCTATACACCCATCCCCATAGTATATTTTCCTCACAGATTGGATTAGATTAAAAAAAAAAACACTGATAAGTATAAGGTTTGTGTTGTGCTAATAAGTATTTTATAGATCTGTCTGTTTAGTGTACATAAGAGAAGAGAGAGACTGAGGAAGGTGATAAATGTTGAGAGTATACTGAAATTACAACTATCAAAATGAATTAAGAGATGTTAATTGACTGTTTTCCTTAGCATATCCTTCAACACAGAGAAAAATGAACAAAGAAAAAAAAACAGGAAAAGGAAGGGGAAGAAATAGAAGGGAAGGGAAGGGAAGAAGGGGAGTGAGAGGAAGGAAAGGGAAGGAAAGAAGGGAAGGGAAAAGAAGGGAAGGGAAAAGAACGGAAGGGAAGGAGAGGAGAGGTTGGTTCTAGAGCGAACAATAATCTACAACAGTCCTAGAACTTCTGCTCTCCTGAAGAATGTAAGCTTCAAGCTCCAAAACGGCAAAGGGGCATGGACTTTTGCAAAAGCAAGCATTTGGAAGGGGCGTCAGGGACCTGAATGAACTACAAGTGAAAAGCATCTACCAATGATACTCAACATACTAGGTTATCTGTTTCTACTCATGGCTCCATGGAGAAAATACTTTATTAAGACTTAAAGCCAAATCTTTGGAGGTGAACAGGTTTAAACATATGTTATTACATGATGTCAAAACTCAAAATCCAGAAGTGACCATCTAGCCTTGTATAGGTGCGGTAATTCTGAGCTATTTAGTAAGCAGCCAAGAGCCAATGACCCCACAGGGACACTTTCACAAGAAGGACAGTAGGAATTTTCACAAGGACAGGGGAAATCTTTGGATTCACAGGAAGGAGAAGCAGTGTGCGTTAAGAAAAGTCAACAGTCCCAAGAAAAAAAAATAAACTTCCCGCAATTTAAGATACCGGGACAATCTAAGTGTTATTTTTAGAATGTATAACTGATAAATTGCTACCAGACGGAAGCTATTAAATGAAGAACTTTGAATAAAAACAAAAGGCTAACTTTTGTTTATATAAAGGGTCAATCAATATTTTAAAAGTGAAGCATAAAATGGAAAATAGTCTGTTAGTACCTGACTGATATTGGACTTAAGAATATTCCAGAAGGGCCTGGAGAGTTGCCTCAGCAATTATAAGAGCATGTATTTTTTTTTCCAGGGGACCAGAGTTCAGTCCCTGCACCCACATCAGATGGCTTCCAGCTCCAGGGAGTCTGACACCCTCTTCTGAAATTTATTTTTAAGAATAACATTCACTGGGCATTGGTGGCTCACACTTTTAATCTCAGCACTTGGGAGGCAGAAGCAGATAGAACTCTGAGTTCAGGGCCCAGACAGCCCGGGCTACACAGAGAAAACTTACCTCAAAAAAATCAGACTATCAAAAAATAACATTCATGACAAGGAAAATAGAGATGAAAGGAAACTATTGAGAATCTGCAAAATAAGATAGAAATGAGAAAAAATAAACATGGAATATGGGATCCTGAAGGCAGATTAAGCCCAAAATATTTCTAATAGAAATCTGAGAACAGAAAATCGAGAAAACATCAATAAAGAAATACATGAAGAGGTAGTAATAGAAACATGTTTACAAATAGTATAAAAACTAGCTTCTAAAATTATAATCCATTAAAGAAGAAAAACAATTGTTATAAGTAAATTCAAGATGAATTTCTGAATATATTTTCTAAAAGAATATGCAGCTATTCTCAAATGGTAAGTTTAACTTCAGATTTGTTTACTTTGTATGATGTCAAAATAACACACGTACAGTAGAAATCATATTTCAAGGTTTGAATGTTGACTTGTTCCTGGGCTAGTGTGTCATGTCACAATAGCCTCTCTGATGACTCTCAGTAGCATTTGTGAGTGTCAGTTCAGCCTCACTCTGTGATGTCATCAGTGTGAATCTGTAGTGTTGGCAAGTTAGGTATGTTAAATGTATTTTTGATTTATATTATGTTTGATTTACTAAGAATACTTGGATATAATATGACTGTAAGTCAAGAACTATCTTGGCCTACATACAGGCTATCACTACCTACAGTGAATCTCTGTAACAATGGTGAAAAATGTATGGAATCCAGTAGAATCTGTACAAATACACAGTGTGATCATCTATGGGTGATATTCTGTGTCTGTAGCATGCTGAAGCTCCCATCCAGTCACACAGTCTTGTGAGTAAACAATTGGCATTCCCCAATGCAGTGTTATTAAACTGTGTTATTTGGGGCTGGAGAGATGGCTCAGCCGTTAAAGGCTAGGCTCACAACCAAAAATAAACTGTGTTATTTGGTAGGCTTGTATATTAAATCATTTTGAATGTGTAGTATTTCCAATTGAATCTGTTTTATCAGGACATAAACCTATTATAATTGGAGGCAAATTTATCTGTCTTTCTGCTGGCCTACATGTAAATACGTTTTTCTACAAAGTAGTATGTTAGTTTCCTTCACTGTGTAGAATGTCTTGTATAACTGAAAGCAGAAAGGATTTATCAGGCTCCTGGTTTCAGAGACTTCAGTGCATGGTGTCCTGTCTGGCTCTGTCATTGCTGGGGCTGTGATGAAGTAGTAGGTCATGGTGGAATTTCTGGATGCAGAAATACAACAAAAAGAAGAGTCTAAGAATTGTAGACACGTTTCAAAGACATACCCCTCCCATTCCTATGAATTACTTCCTCCAAATATGCCAAACCTGCTAACAGTCCACTGAACTCTGAACTCATCGATGTATTTGCTCACTGATTAAATTAGTGCCCTTGTTATAGAATCACTCTGAACAGTACCACCCAGGTATCAACACATTGGTGGAGACATTTCATTTCCAATTTGCAACAGCTAAAGAAAGATGAAACATACAAAGAACTCTAGGCTAATATTATTGTAGTCATGTATTTGATTATATATTATGATTATTATAATCATGTTTGTTATTACATAGTATGAACATGTTAGTATTAAAACTTCATTTTGACTAACGACACTATGAACAGAACAAGACCATAGTTAAAGGGAGTGTATTATAATACAACCATCCAGGGAGAAATTTTATGCTTAAACATGAAAGGGTCAATAGTCCAATAGAAGATCTCCCATAAAGAATAGGATTAGAGTATTCACAGAAAAAAAGAGCCAGAAGGGATTTCATGTAAAAAGAGTTTTTATCCATCAGAGAAATGGAAATAAATTCATGAAAGATGGAAAACATTTGAGAAACCGGACACTTTGCTCTTGTATAGTATTTTACATATTATAAACCAATAAATCAAACATATATAATGATCTGGAATTCAACTTCAGTTGCATTGTTTGGAAAATTATACCACAGAACAAATAAGTGAGACATTACTATTACAAGTAGATTTACTGTACAATATTAAAATGTACAGTGAATGGAGCCTTATCTATAATGTAGATATAAAGTTTAATGAGTAGAAAATAATATTAAAATTTAAGACAACACTGTAAGTAATTTCAAGCAAGTAAATTTCCAGCATCGATGGTGTAGCAGAAACCAGAGGCCTCAAACTGACCAATGACTCTTTGCAATGAACACTTGCAAGTAAAGATATATGGACATAAGGGTTTACTGAGAGATTCACTATTTCACACTACAGTTTCCACGATGAGATTTTTGTTTCCCTTCTTTTTCTCTTTTCCTTTAAATTTTGTCTTTTTGAGGGGCTGCAAGGGCAGAGGGAGGATATGCAGGGATGGGAAATGAATGGAATCTAGATGCATGATGTGAAAGACACAAAGAATAAATAAAAAGAAAGTTTAAAAAAGTTTCAGATGACTTTGGCATGACTCAGTCAGAGAGAGGTCATTTACAATCATACTTGAGTTCTAACCTGTAGTCTATAGAAGTTTATGGTGTTTGATTAATTTTATATATAAATAGAAGAATAAGGGTGCTAATTTTGGAAGTAAGAAAATTTAAAAAAGAAATGAAGGTATAAATTGAAATTCAAATACTAAAAGAAATAATTGACCCAGGTCAATTTAGAAAAAAATAAAGGAAAAACAGTTAAAAAAGAATTTATAAGAAAAGAATGAATAAGTGAATGAGTGAAACGTAAGAATAAAAATCATATGATAGCCTTAAGGATCATTTATAAGAAAGAGAACAAATTCAGAATTGCCCATTTAATTTAGGCATGAAAAATAACTTGGCATAGTTGACCATTCAAGGATAAGAGCTTACAGAATCAGACGAAATTATGAAGTAGAAAGATGGTCAGGGCTTTGTCTTGGCTCTGACGCATCCTCACATGATGTAAGAAATTCAGCAAACATACTTAGCTTGTATAAATATGTTTTTAAAATGCAAATTCAAGGTAATGAGATCAGCCTGTGTTAATGTGTTTGAGAAATTCAGGATTAGATATTGTTCAAGTGTCTTCTCTCATCTTCATTCCTACAATTTTTCTTATAGATCATACATTTTGCTTTAGTAAAAAAACAGGCTTTTGATGGCTGTGAAAATGACCCAGTTAGCAAAGTGTTTGTTGAGTAAGGAGACCTGAGTTCTGATCACCAACAGTCACAGAGAACTAAGCATGAAAGATTTTAATCCCATCACTAGGGAGACAGAGAAAGCAGGATCTCAGGAGTTACCTGGCCCATTATTCTAGCCAACTGGTAATCTGCCAAGTTGTTCACCAAGGAATGTAGAATTCTTTTTCAGGAATATGAGTGGAAGATGTGAAGGCAACTAACTGTGAAAGGGAAAGACAGTGCAGAGCTTCCTCCATCTTGTATTCTTGTTGAGGTCATTTTAGGTTTGACTAGAATTTGGTCTCCTTGATGAGAAGCCCCAAGGAAAATTACCCAACTCTGTTTTAGAAACTTGAGTTCAAGATGCCACAGCTAGCTTATCTTAGCTTCTGTTAAACTGATTGTTTGTGTAAAACCTCACCCTGTAGAGACCAATCAAGATACCAGTATATGGTGTTGCCTTCAAAAATCTACTACTCTAAATGCTCGGTGCTACACTTGGGTCCCAAATACCTGAATGTAGCCCCCAGTTGGCTGGAATAAAGACTTTCACTTGGCTATAAACCGTGTCTGAAAGGTCATCTCTAGTGGGCTTCCTGTAATACTAACACCTGGCATCAGAAATAGAAACAAGGAACCATAATGAAAATCAGAGGTCAAATGACAATGATCACAATTGAAACCTGGAATAAGGAAAGAGTCATTTCTTCTCTCACTATTAAAACAATTGGTACTTATTATTACTTCATGAGTCTTGTAAGCCAATGCCTTTGGCTCTAACTTGCTATAGATAAAATAAAAAATAATGATTATAATTTCAGAGACAAATTATGGCAGATCTTTTCCTTTAGATTTTATTTTTCTAAAAGAAGTATGTAATTTCATCTCTAATTTTAATTTTTCAAGGTATTTAGAAATTCTATTCAGTTAAAAGAAAGGAATCCTCTAAAATATTTTTCTATATTTGACAAGTCATTTTCTTATGTGTTCCTAAAGTTTCAAGGATGCAGAAAACTTACAAATTAACAATCAAGTGAACTAATCTATTTTTTTCTTTGATTTTTGTATAAAAAAGTTTCTCCATTTCCTGAAAGGAAAAATAATTGAAAATGTTTCTTCATGCATTTGATTTCTCAGTGAGATAATTCCTATTCTGTGATGATTAAAATAATGGAGTACAAGAAATATGAACTAATGTGAGAAATAATGAGAGAAACTAATCCCTTAATTAGATATAGAAACATTTTATGCCACAAAAGAAAATTAGAATTTAAGAGAAATGAAGTTTATCTTTGGAAATAATTGCTTCAAAAAACAAGGCTTGCAAAAGGCCTTATTTAGAGATGAACTCCACCAATATTTTATGATGCATATTTACTTAATTAGTTAACTATGATAACTCTAAGTCAAAGGTGGTTGGTATGAACATCTGTGGTAGACGGGTAGGGGGTGAACATTGGCCTAACAATTCAGTTCCTAGCAGATTCCATTCCCAAGGATATGAAAATAGAGAGCAGAGCCAGGAAGCTGCAGTGAATTCAATAGTTAAAATTCAGCTTTCTTGAAAGGTTAAGGGGAGGGGGAATGGAGAAGAAAAGCAAGAGAGGACAGGTCATGTAAACCATATGCCAGGAAGTGAATTCTTTGAAAGGATTCTTGCCAGAAGCTAAATTCTTGTAAATGTGGGTCTTATTCCCCTCCTCCATGCTATAACAATTGAGATGAGGAACATTTGGGACCGGATGTAAAAAAGGTCAGAAGTCACTGAACTGTAGTTTGTGAAGACTATAATTGTACCATTTAAGTTTTAACATTAAAAGCTGTTACTTAGTTCCAAAACTCTCTTTTTTCGTCATTTCTTTAAGACTTATAGCACATGAAAAAAAAAGAATCTCATCCTCAACATAAAGTTTATGTATTTTAAATCTGTTTCAAGTTTAATACCCCTGGTAGGAGGAAGAAGGGTCTGTGGCATGAGGTGAGTTGTTAGTGGAGAACGGTCACTGCTTGGTTTCAAGTGGAATCAATTCAAATGACTTAGCTTCAATTCTTTGAAGAAGTTGGTCTGTTTCTTATCTCAATATATAAGAAAAATAAATACATTTTGGCTAGTAGGCATAAAATTACGTCAGTGATTGAGACTTCAAACTCGTGCTGACACAGAGTTGAAGTCAGCTTCAATGCATTGAAGATGAGATTGAAAAGCACCGATTACAATACGGATTTCACTTTCAGAAACAGAAGTTGTGTTTAATGTACATAGTTACTGTGAGCTTGGTGTTGAGAACAGACTGATGAAACTGAAGTTTCATCACCACCACCACCACCATCATCATCATTTTCCAATTCTCTCATCCCAACACACCACTAGCATCCAATGCAGGGAGCTACAACCATTGAATTAGAATCTTGAGTGCACTATTACTAAAGGTATTCAAAACCAGGAACCATTCAAAAGATGAAGAGGCAGAAATACCCTTTTGATGTTGTCCTTGGTTAAGAAAGAAAATCGTGTGCTTGCAAAAGCTGTATAGATATTTGATATCAGCTTTCTTTGTGAAAAGCAGCCTTCAGTTTTGGATTTCTTTGGTGTTTTGGAGACATTGTGGGTCATATGTGAAGTGTCTCCCATTGGCTTCGCTGTTTTAGCATTT
Organism: Peromyscus nudipes; assembly: GCA_902168325.1. Lineage (NCBI taxonomy): Eukaryota > Metazoa > Chordata > Mammalia > Rodentia > Cricetidae > Peromyscus > Peromyscus nudipes. The sequence continues at coordinate 58,561 of CABHPH010115192.1, forward strand.
GATTCTCAGATAGTGGTGCAGGTTGTGACACCCTCGGGAGGTAGGCCTTCCCAGAAATAGCTCACTAAGGAACAACCTTGAGTTGCATTTAGTTCCTACTTCCTGTGTGCCATCTCTGTTCCTGTTACCATGTCTTTCCACCATGATGGGCTCTATCACCCCAAACTGTCCATACAAAGGCACCTGTCTCAACCTGTGTGTTCAGGAGCAAAGGAAAACCTGAAGGGGCCTGTAACTGTTTTAAAAGACAGTGGTTGCTTTTTATTTTAGACTTACAACCTTTTAACCTTCCACAGAAATGCATAGCCAGAGGATGTAATTCTAGAGGAATACAGTATTTGAATGGCCAGAGGACATTTGCCTAGTGGCATGGCATGCAATATGTTCTACACTTACATATTCCACAATAATACCTGCAATCGAAATATTGTTCCTAAACCTGAACTGATCAGCAAGCGCAGAAAAATGTTTGAGGTTCAAAGATGAAAGTGCAACTCATGGTTAAGATGCTCACCCCAGCCTGGGTTGTACTCATATACCTGTAAAGATCCTGGAATCTAAGGAAATGGTGAGAGGTAGAGGCAACATCTGCACCAAACACATGAGGCTGGGGGACTGACCCCCAGAACTACACCATCACCATCAACAGCATCAACAACCACATATAAAAAAAAAGTCCAAATAAAAATACTGCAAAAAAAAGATTTTTCAAACATCAACTTTGTCTATTTGAAGCAGCAACAATTTCCTTTTGTTTATTTCATAATAAAATTCACAGAAAGAACTAGAAATTGCTCTCAATACCCTCAACTGTAGAAGTAGACAGAGCCAGTTTTCACTGCGCATCCAGCAACACTTCTTTCAGTGAGATGGGCCAGTGCAAAAATTGAGTTTGCAGCATCAAGAAGATAAAAGTTACTTAGACAAGTAGCACCATTGACCTCATTAAGATACTTGGCTATTTATCAGAAGGTGATACCTCAGTGAGTTTATCAGCACAGGGGACAGATAGTATCATCTTAATTGGACTCAAGTAACAGTGAAGGGCAAGTTTCACCAAAATGTACTTGATGAGAGATGTGGATAACGGAACTGTCCTCAGCCTCAGACATTAGATCGAGTGTTCTAAAAGCTGTTTAAATTCAACACAGGAATGGCATTATTAAAGAATGTGAGCAAGTATAACACAATACTCATGAAGTGTTTCCTTTGTATTCCCTGGGGTGTCTACCTCACCTGAGCATCTCTATGGCGGGTGTATAAATAGTCTGTCAATGGTTAAAGCAGCCTGGGAAATAGCAATCCTGGCTCTTCTGGCTGCTTTTCCAAATTACCTCTGTGCACAAGGGAATGCAGCTTGCTTTTAACTTGGTGTCTGTACAGCAAACATATTCCTCATGGAAAACACGTGTGGGAGGTCATATTTCCTCATCTCAGCATGTGTCAGGACTCATGGAAAAACACAAGAAAATGAAAGCAATTATTTCACCTTGGCTAATTTGTGAGTTTCTCCCAATATAGTTTGAGTTTCAAATTAGATTTTTGTGAAGAATGTTTATGAGTATATTGACTCTGCGTGTGTGTGTGTGTGTGTGTGTGTGTGTGTGTAATTGAAATAGTAACAAAAGCTTTTTCTCACATGTACAAACATTCTCAAATTTTGTGAATAAATTAAAGAAGAAAACATACTGTTTGAATAAAAAAGGAATTTTTCTTTGGATGTAGGCCAGTGCTGATCAAGTTAAAAAAAATAAAACTATTACTAATGTTGTATTTTTTTCTATGCTTCACCTAAGTTTAGAAGGAAAGATATTTCTCCAGACATTGTCTAAGGCCAGCTACCTTTCATCTGTAGCCCTCTGTTCCTTTCTTCAGTGTTGCTTTATTCTTGAGTAATTATCATGTGAGAAACTCTACAATGAATCTTGTCAAAGTGTTCAAATGGAGACATTGCTCCCTTGGATTTACTTAGGTTGTGAAAATACATACACCTCCGTGAGACTGAAGGTCCTGGAGTGCCTATTAGATTTCACTGACATTTTTATATAAACTGTATTCACTTGAAAATTAACAAAATCATTGGGGTTTTCAAATAATAGTAAGAGACCAATTCTGAAATGGGGACATTGACATTCAGAGATGCTCAAGGTTATAATGTCAATAAGTGTGGGATCTTGACCTTGAGCCACAGGTTCTCTCTAATTCACACACAGTTTGACTATTTATTAAGCCCCTCTCCAATCCTGCTCCCTTCTCACCTAACAGTTTGCTTACTTTTCTCCTGTGTCCATTAAGTCCTTAATGAAGGAAATATTGAAGGACTCCAGAACTGCTGTTCCCTCTGTCCCAGTTTCATGTGGGAAATGAAAGAGGATAGTTTTTCGGTCCTGCACAAAGCAGACCAACATAGAGTCCCCAGAGGTCAAGATGAAGTTGAGAGAGCACTTCCCTCAAATAAATTATATACTGACATTTTTCTGTACTACAAAACCCCAGCTTTTATCTTTTATACCTACTGAAAGTGGCCTTTCTTTGAGTAGTGATTGCCAGTATTAGGATGACATTTGTGGTAGCCAATGATCCAAACTTGCATTGTAATATGTCTGCTTATTTTTGCAAGACTGTTAAGGTTGCATGTTATGTGATCATACATGAAGAAATAAATTAGTTAGAAAGATGAAGATGATGTACAAGCCAACAGAACACAGACAAGAATAAAACACTCCAAGCATAGGTTATAATGTTCTGGGCATCACACTCTCAAATAATGAGCAATGTGACTTTTCAAGATAAAGCAACATTTTCATCATCTATAAGTACCATTCAATGTTAAGATTATGTTGAGGGAATGTACTTTAAGCTACACATAGATGGCTTTTTATGTTAAGTACATAATGTGGAACAAAAACTTTAACCTTTATTTTATGTTTAGTTGACAAGTCAAGATGATACATATTTATGGGCTACTACGTCATAGATGAATACATCATGTCATGACTAAATCAGGGTAAATTAGCATATTTGCTATTTTAAACATCTATTATTTCTTTGTGAAACAAGACATTTTATTGTTTCTGATCTAAGTTTCAATGGCTGGAAATTTGGGACAGTAATAGATATTAAAAAAGGAACTGTCAATGAAAATCTTTCCTAAAACTTCCACAGATCTTTTCACGTGCCCCAGGGTGGTTTCCCCAATAAGGGGCTTTGTTCTTCTACCATCATTGATGTGTATCTCATCAGTTATCCAGGTTAAATTGTAGCTGTTTAGAAAGTTTATGTAGAATGAGTTAAATGGAATCAATTATGAAAAGTAGAGAAAGGAGCATGTGTAAATTGAGTCAAATTACATGGTAAGACTTTGGGCCACCAAAAGTAGTTGCAGCACTGAGTAATTCAACATAGAAATTATAGGAGTGGGTAAAGTAGACAAACTCCAAAAGATAATAAAGAACAGATCTTCCAAAAGAATCACGTAAGGAGTGAAGATTGGACCATGGAGATGGCTGAGTGGATAAACTGATTGTCACTCAAGCATGAGGACTGGAGTTCAGACATAGCAGCTCCCCTGAAATTCCAGGCTCAATGAGAGGTCTCTCCTCAGAAAATAAAGTGAATAGAGATCTGGTGGTGTAGTAAAATGCCCGAAGTCAAGCCCTATCTTCCACGCACATGCACACATATGTGCATATGCACTCTCACACACACATGCTCCCTCATACATGAAAACATTCATATGCACATGCACACAATTCCTGCCCCTCCACTGGAATGGGGGCTAAAGTCAGAGATGAGTATTGCCATTTGTGTCAGCCGTGTTTGCTAAGAGTTCATAAGTTCAGGTAGAGTTTCTCCTGCTTAGCAATGTGCTATGGACCAGCTGTGTGCCTCACATCACCATAACGTACATGCTGAACTCCTAAGTACCTACATTTTAGAGGCAATGAATTTGGGGAGTGACTAGGTTTAGAGGAAGCCATGGAGTTAGCGCCTCATTGATGAGAATACGGAATCAAACCTAGATCTTGCTCTTCGTATTACTTTCCTTCCCTCCCTCCATCTCTCTCCTTTTGCCGTTGTGATGACACAGTGAAGAGGTTGCCATGTGCAAGCCATTAAAAATGTCTTCATCAAGACACAAAGCTGCCAGGCAGTGGTGGCGCATGCCTTTAATCCCAGCACTAGGGAGGCAGAGACAGGCTGATCTTTGTGAGTTCGAGGCCAGCCTGGTCTACAGAGCGAGATCCAGGAAAGGCGCAAAGCTACACAGAGAAACCCTGTCTCGAAAAAAAACACAAAGCTGCTGGCATTTGGTCCAGAACTTTCTAGTCTGCAGAACTCTGAGAAATAAGTGTGTCTCATTCAAACCGTGCAGTCTGTAATGTTTTCTCAGAGAAAATGTAACTAAGACAATAGAATCAACAGTCTTTAAGTATACCTTCCCTCAAGATATCATGTGGTAACTTCCTTAGAATGGGTTATAATCAGTTTTGAAAGATCAGAACTACTGTTATTAGGTAAACCTTAGAATTGGGACAGACCATTGCATCTTCGTATAACAACATTAGAGATCTCTTGTTCCCTGGGAGTTATTTAATTAGAAATATTATGACAAAGAAGATGCCAGATGTCCTCCTGACTACTTCCTCTCTTTTTAAAAGTTCAGTTAAAATAATGAAGAATAAGTTATATAAATTTAAATTGAGACATCACTTCTGATTTTTAAAAGGGAAACACACCTAAAATGACTTCTAAACCTCTAATCTTCATATCAGTCAATATTTTATGAGATTAGCCAAATTATGAGTATTTTTGTAAGCATTTGTAAGTGCCAGAATGTGTCTTAGAGTCATTCATTATTAAAATCACCATAATGATTTGGAGCAGAAGTGGCTATTCCCATATATCAAAGGAAGAAACAGAGACATATAATAATTCAACCCCTTCCCTGAGCAGCTCAGACCATATGGCATTTGAGCTGGGACACTAGAACCTCCAGAACCCATGCTCTCCAGTTTTCAAAAGACACTTATGATGACATTATTCTGTTTTGTTGATTTCAAGTTATCTTTTGTGTATGTTTGCAGTAATATCTCACTGGAGATCATAACAGCAAGGTCCTTTAACACACATTGATCAGAAAAGAAAGGGTATGAGGACAGGAAACGAGCTCACTTAGAATCTTTGCCTACTTGAACATTAAAAAACTTGAATCCTTTGTAGATACAGGTGTGGGCATGTAATTTTACAAGTGAAGGTTGGATAACAGTTTTCTGTAGTCAATCCTCTCCTTCAACATTTCCATGGATTGTGGGGATCAAGCTGGGTCTTCAGACCTGTGTGACACATGCCTTTTTACCCACTGGGGCCCATTTAGTCTACTTCTAAATAAGAAAAACTATTGTCTCAGCACTTGGGATGGCTATGCCTGTCCTATCATAAATCCTTTAGTGACAATAGTCAAATCTGTGTTAATCTCAAGCTTTCCATTTCACTTCCTTGTTCTGAGAAGCAGTGGATGAAGTTTTCATTTGCTTGCTGTTCAATTTAACTCTTTAATTACTTTTCACTCTTACTTACTTTAATTTTGATGTCTTAGTAGCTTTCCTTCTATTTTAGGGCCAGTTCTATTCTGTGGAATGCTTTCAGTAGTAGGTAAAAGAATAAGAAGGAATGTGTAATATATTTATGATAATATAAGTCATATCATTTAGGCAGAAGGAAAATCAACCCATTTATTTCTCCCTAGATGTCTGTTCTGATAATAACGGAGTTGGTAACTACCATCTGCACTTGACAGAGACACCACATGCATTTTCTAAGGACTTCAGTGTCCCTAGCAGCTATTCTCACAGGAAGGGCTTAGTTTCTATAATTAAACATTAGAAAGTGATAAATCCTGTGGAAAATATAACAAGGGAGGAAGATACCATGTCATCTTGAAGGAGGACTGAAACTTCATTGTTTTAAAAAACACATCACTGTTTGTGGAGGTCAGAGGATGGTTTGTGGGAGTCAGTTCCCACCTGTGGGTCTTAGGAATTTAACTCAGGACCTCAGACCTGGCACTGGGTGACTTTTCCTTGCAGCTATCTTGTTCCTTAAATAGTAAGTCATAATAGATCACACCAGGAAGATGGCATTCAAGAAACTCCCTGGAAGAGCTGTGTAAATCTTGATAAACAGTATTCTAACACTGACAGACTAGCAGGAACAGGGGTCCAAAGGCAGCAGCATGCCTGGTCCATATGAAGACAAGGAAGGAAGCCAGCACAGCTAAGAGAAGGAGGAAGATGATATTGGTCAACAGGTTGTTCACAAATTTCATACACAGAAGAAACAAACAAACAAACAAACATGAAACTATTTCAAGAGTGCTCAGGCTACTTTATCAAATATGGTGTAAGGGCAACAATCAGTCAACAGCTGAGAATATGAATACGTGGATTAAGCTGGGGTTTGATTCTGAGGGTCAAATCAATAGCAGCTGTTGATATCTTGGGCATTTGGTGAGTGAGGAAGACATGTGAATAATATTCAGAATGCTGAACAAGAAAATAAATAGGATAGAGCTGTCATTAACTGACCCGTGGGAAATGGGTGGAGAGAGACAGGATTAGGAAGCCCGGGTCAAGAATCTGGTTGTGGGGGCTAGAGAGATGGAGAGCACAACAGTTAAGTTCACTGGTTACTCATCCAGAGGACACAGAGTTTGATTCTCAGCACCCACATGGCAACTCACAACTATCTGCAGCTACGCTTCTAAGGAATCTGGTACTGTTGCAGGCATCACACACACATACAGTGGACAGGCATACACAAAGGCAAAACACCAACACAGATACAAAAATAAATTTTTAAGATGAATCTGGCTTTCTATGTGTAAGTTTAAGATGCCTATCACACAGCAAGACTGGGTAGGAATGACAGCTAGAAACACACAGATAAGAAAGAGATAAGAGGGTGGATGTTGTCAGCATGTGACGGTATTTAAATCCAGGAGATTAGATAAGACTCTCAAAGGACCACGGATAGCAAGAGATGAAAAGAAGCCAAGAGTCTGATCTCTGCTACACTTCAATGTTAAGACAGTTTAAGAATAATCAGCAAGATAAAATGTCAAGTAACAGGCACGGAGTAGGAGGAAAAGGGGTGAAGTGTGGTCTATGGGATGCCAAGGACAGCACGAAGTTCCAAGCAGGCAAAGCAGGGTACTTTGTATTAACCGTGAACAGTTAATTATATCTGAAGCACAACTCATCCTACGCTGGCACTGGAGACTTTTAGCTCTGCCTTGTAATCAGCATATGCTGATTAGTATTTTCACATAGATTAACTTGTCTCAAAATAGGTCAGTCTTAAATATGAATTCTTGGCAGGTGTACCACCTGATGTTCCATTGAAGAAATGACCAGACTTCTCAGGACATCCCTGGTAAAAGTGATTTCCTCTGCCTCTTTCATCTGAGGAGATATGACCAACACAGTAGGATATTGTATTATATAGAAAATAGATGGAAAAATAGTCGCTTTTTACCATAATTAATGCAATCTTTTTCTGAGGGTGGCAAAATGTGTTTGCATTATAGACGTGGGCCATTTTAGTTATATATACTATATGTATATACATTCGTAACATACACAAAGTCCTAGGATCATTCCCAGCATTGCAAACAAGAAAAACAATCCACAAACCTCCCCCCACTGACCTATACATTACGAGTGTTTAGGTGATTTACCCCTCCCCCCAAAAGTACATATTATGCCAGCACAGGACTTGCCAGACCCTTGTGAAACGTAGGCCACCAAATGTCCTCAGAATAAAGTGCGTACGGACCAGTTTGTAGGGAGATTAAAAACATACGTACAAATTACTAAACATTACGTGGTAGGGGGGTGTGAAAGCCTAGGGAGGAGGGAACAAGCTCTCACTACTACAATACTGTAAAGGAACGGAAGTGCAGACATGAGGAGTTTGGGAAAATGACCAACAGATATCACCCCCACCCCTGAGACTCTTCTGTTTTAAGCGCCATATTAGGACAATAAGCGGAGTCTGCTTCTCATAGGATGCATCGGGCTGGCTTGTCTGTGAAGTTTCAGATTCCAGGAACATCCGCTTTCCATGAATCCCTCCCTGCCCCTTTCTCTCTCAGGCCTCCCGCCACCCCCACATTCCCACTGAACACAAATCCCTCTCATCTGGCATCTCCTGCTCGTCCCCCCTGCCCCCTCCCTCCCCTTCCCGTTGCTGTCTTCTGCCCCTCCGACTGTCTTTGTAACTTGGTTTCCACTGCACCATATGGCAGCTGAGAGGGCTGGAGAGCAATTATCCGCCTCCACACAAAAGAGGCTGTGGTGTTACTGTGGCTCATGAATGCGAGTGACACGGCCATGTATAGATGGGCCTGCAGGCCTGTCAGTGGACACTAAAGGGGAGGCTGAAGGAGCTGCCTCCACACAAGCGGAGAAGATGGAGTGCCCACAAATAATTCCACTGTTGCTATGCCTCCTTTATGTCTCTCCACTCTCAGTTCGACAAATTGAATTAAAAAGTTGTTTCCACACCCCGATCCTATCAGTTTATTCGTAAAAAGTGTGCACAGCATAACAAGAGATTAAGCGTGCAGCTTCATTCACGCACTTCTGAGTCGCTCCAAACAGTACCTCAAGTATTAAACAAGTATTTAAATACAGATGGAAAAAGCAGTTTCATTATGAGAGGAGCGGATGCTGTTCCTTTCTCCCTCTCCCTGAAGAATCCTTCTTGCACTGAACATGGGCTAAGAACTCATGAACTAGCACTCCGCAGAGGACAGGAGTTGGTGCAGGCGATCCCAAAGGGGTTCCGCGTGTTTATCAGAAAGTAGCTTTCTAAAATGCTGAAGTGACTATGTGTAACAATAGAAGACATGGTCACAACACTCAGAGAGCTTCTTCACCTCTTTCTCTGTAGGCTCCTCCCCCGCCTCTTGTACCTGGATGTGGGAGATTTGTCTCAGTGGGAAATCTCAGCAAAACAGGCACACATTTGTTATTAGTGAAGTTAACACTGTGCTGGAAGAATCGTAAATCCAAGCTGTAAATTCACTGGTTTTCAGTGGACTCATTTTGTTCCATATGAAATAAAGTTCTACTGCAGGGGAAGAACCAAATACGACTGCATGCATTTATGAGGAACATTTCATGCTCCGTTGCTGTAGGCGACTGCGGATCTTAGGGGCTGGTGTTGATTTTATTTGATGCAGAATAAGAATACAATGAAGCACAGAGCAGGCATCCCCCACCTCTCCACTACCCACCCACCTATCCACCCACCCAAGGAGGAAGGCTGGATCATGAAATAGCACGCCCCTGGAGTTGTTTGAAAGAACCTGGGCAGATTTCCAAAACCTGGTGTCTGGGACCTTTTGCAAGTAGGTAACAATAACATTTCTTCATGAAATAAATCAATAGTTATCAGTAGATCATGTGTACAGCGCCTTTCCTTCCTAATCTTTAGGAAGTGATGGGAGGTTATGTAGCTCAGTTCAGCACATTGCCCACATGCATCCATTTAGAGACACTTTTACCAGGAAGAACTCCTCCTTCCCACGCTTACCTAGAGTGTCATTTAGTGTCTGTCAATGAGGAACACTTTTTAAAATTCGTATACAGTATTTTTCTTTGTACAAGGCGGCCTCAGGAATGATAGTTATCTGTCAGAAGATGAGAAAAACAAAATTACCTTGGCTTTTCAGTTATGTTCTTCATAAATTCCCTTTCAGAATTACTATAAATGTTTGTTCTTACATGAAGCATTCATTAAAATAAACATTCATTAAAATAAACAGATCTAAGGGCTCAGAGTGCCTGTGTTTAGCAAATACCAGGCTCTCTCTGCTTCTCCTGCCCTGAGTTATGTGGCCCATCATCTGCCAGAAAGACTTGTATAGAGAGGACTCTGAGGAAGCAATAGAAAGCCAGAAACAAAGCAACCATTCAACCTTTTCTATTCACAGCTCCCACATCTGTTTACATGGCCTCTGCTCCATGAAAAAAGTTTCGGCCTCCAGCACTCACTTTCTGTGACACAGCTCTGAGCGGCTGGCCACTTGGAAGATTTCCTTTTTACTCCTTTCTGTGTAAGACTTAGGAAATCAGTCTTGTGAAACAGATATCTGAAAAGCAGGCTCAGAGACAAGAAGTTGGTCCTTTCTCAGTTCTGTCCAGTTGGAGTTCTAACCAGGGTTAAGTGTTAGCTCCAGAACCTTAATTAATCTTTAAAATAAATCTGACAGACAAGCTAAGTTTCTTTAGGGGCCAGCAGATTCTACTGTGTTCCCACTTCTACTCATTACCAGATGTTACATTGCCTTGTTTTAGCACTCAAGAAGTTTTAGTTTTGAAAAATGCACTTCCTCAATGAAATTGTCAAAAATGAAAGTACAATATGTAGAAATAAGATATTGTAGAATTCTTTCTATAAGGATGCTTGGTAACAAGTTATACTTTTTATGCTATTTTATCTAGAACATGATTCACACATGATCTTGCCAAATACAAAAAAAAACAAAAAACAAAAATCAAAACAAAACAACAACAACAAAAAACCCTAAGGGAGATAAGGAAAATCATATGATTTTTTGCAAAAGAAGCATTGAATGCATGAGACCTCTACACAGATTCTCCTTGCTTTCCTGTTGACACCAAAGGCTGCTTTATGCACAATGTGACCTTAGGAATAAGTTCTGAAAAGGTTCAGATCTCACAATTTTCATATTTCTAAAGTTCTACTATCCATGATCATATCCACGAGGAGTAAGGGTATTAACTACCAAGCTAAAAATAATTATACTCATAAGAACTGAATTTACATCTTAACCGTACAAATATAGACATCAATATTACTTTTCTGTTCCAATTAGAAGCAAGAAAAACCACAGAAGACAAATAATAGAGTTAAATACAAAAAGTAGTTGGTTGGACATTAAGTGGATAACTTATACATAGTAACTTAATTACAAAGAGAAAATAAAAACAATGTGATTTTTTTAGTAAGAACTAAATCAGCTGTACAAAAGTAAATGGAAATCTGTGCATTGCTGTTCAAATATTAGTGATTGTCGTTAGCTTTCCTTGCTTTTTAATTGTTACACAATTTACTTCTCATGTGTGAACACAACTGAAATGCCTGGCAACTAAATATCAAAATTAAGTTTAAGAATCTACAACTGAGCCAGGCGGTGGTGGTGCACCCCTTTAATCCCAGCACTCGGGAGGCAGAGCCAGGTGGATCTCTGTGAGTTCGAGACCAGCCTGGTCTACAGAGTGAGATCCAGGACAGGCACCAAAACTAAACAGGGAAATCCTATCTCGAGAAACAAAAAACAACAAAACAAAACAAAAAAGAATTTGCAACTGGACAAGAGAGCAGTTTGTCAAAGAGGTTCTGAAATGTTCATATTCTGAAAGAACACTGCATACTACCTGTTCACTTATATAAAAGAGAAAGAATGGCTAAAGGTTAAAAAAAAAAGGCAGGATCTTCATGAGCCAGTAACAGGAGAAGTTATGCCTCACCTGTTATCCAAAGCCTGCCTGCAAATGCCTCACCACACAGGTAGCTTCTCATTGTATATGTTAGCGAAAGAAAGAAAGAAAGAAAGAAAGAAAGAAAGAAAGAAAGAAAGAAAGA
>CABHPH010115193.1:1084-11182 GCA_902168325.1 Peromyscus nudipes
AAATAAATTAATATATCATTGCTGGTCTGCTTGATGATGGAAGTTGATAGTATAGCTCTTAAAATTAGCTTATTCTGAAGTAATTGGAAAATATAAAGAAACTGATCTCATAGAAAGGCTGGGAGTAGAACGGCTGGAGAACGTAGGCAGCTGGTGGACATGTACTCACTCATGACACGAGCGGCTGTCTGAGTTTACTAACAGTAGCAAGATGTGGTATGAGACTGTACATTCAATTTGTTATATATGACTGTAATAGGCTTTGAAAAAGATAGAAAAGGTATATTGAAAGTTTCATCATAAATAGATAATGGCTCAATAAAGATAATGTTATTTGTGATTTAAAAATTATATAGTTTAATTTAAACAGGGACGAAAACATTACAGAATACCTCATAAAAGTAAGTTCAGTTTTTATGAGAGAGGTAAACTTAGTTTAAAAAAATCAAAACACTGTTAAATACCTAATAATTTTTATAAACCTGATTTTTAAAAATGATCCATAAAAATAGCTTCTTTGAAACTATATTAGATGTCACTACAAAAAAATTATAGAATGGATTGAAAACACACACACACACACACACACACACACAAAGAAAAAAATAAAAGTAAACTACATTGGGAAAAATGTGAAGTTCAGTAATAAAATTGAAAAGCTACTTGAGATGATAGAGAAGAGTGTAAAAATTAATTTCACTCAATGAACTGTGGGAAAATCTTAAATTCCATATCATAGAAGCAAAGTCAAAGATGAAAAAGATGACCTAGATAATGATGTGTACAAAGGACAGAGACATGATCAAAGAAATGTAACTATTTCTGAGGAAGAGAAAAATAACAATGAAATAAATAATTAAACCTCAAATAAAAGAAAAAGATTTTGGGGTGAAGAAAGACTTGAGATAAAAAACTGATGATTCATCAAGATAACAAAGACTTAGTATCTCTTGAAAAGAAGGAGAAAATAATCACAAAATCTTGTAAGACATTAAAAAGGAAGTAGTCAATTAAAAATGGAAAAGGACTTAAAAAGATACTTCACAAAATATACAAAAAATGTTTTAAAAACCCAAACAAACAAACAAACAAATAAACAAACAAACAAACAAAAATGCTACTCCACAACCATGGGAACTATTATTAGTCAGCAGGGGAATGGTAATTAAGTCTACAATAAACTATGAGACATTCGTACTAGAATGGTTAAATACCAGCAGCAGTGATTAAAGATGATGTGAAAGATGTAGAAGAAAATGATGTGGAAGATATAAAAGAAATGAAGTTCTCTCACATTGCTGTTAAGAGAGCAAATGGCCAAGCCATGATGGAAAAGGATTTCATGGTTTCCCAACTATTAACCAGTATCTTATCTTAGCACATGTCCAATACAAGACATGAAAATCCAGATCCCTCCAAATCTACAAAACATATTTTATAATGGTTTAGCTATTAATGACCCCAAATAAGAAACAGCTTGATCATCAATAAACAAGAGAATGAAATATCAATTTTGGGTGTTCACAAAAAAAGTGGTATTACAGTATTTAGAAAATAAAGGGAGGGCTGATATGAGCATACTTCACATTGTAAAATCACACAGAAGGAAAGGAGAACTTGACAACTTAATTTTATAAAATTCTAGAATAAGAAAAACCAATAGATATGATTAAAATCAAATTGTAGTTACTTCTGTCTTGGATTTGATTAATTGGGAGTGGGCACTAGAGAACATTCTGAGGCAACAAACCTGGTTGAAATGGCTGTCAACGTTGATGGAATTTATTGTATGTGAAAGGCTTGGTTAGCAGCTAGTGGATCATGGGGGAATCTAACCATGCCAGTGGATTAATCTATTGATGAATTCATAGCTGAATGGACTTTTAGGAGGCTCAGCTAGGCTGAAAGAAATAGGTCACTGGAGGGGTGACTTTGTAACATCTGTCTTTTCCCTTTGCCCTTCCTATCTTGTCTTTCTCCATCTCCTAACTCCTGAGAGGAGTCTTTGATCCAGCATCACCCTATGGTGACAAACTACCTTACTATGCATTCACTCAGAACTGCCAGTTAAAATACATTTCCTCCTTTCACTTCCTTTTCCCATATGTTGTCTCAGGGGTGCAAAGTTGGCTAAAGTAGGTGTTTTTGCTTAAAGAGTTTTGTCTGTCACTTTATTTAAATTACACATTGACAAAAAGTGGATAGAAGCATCAATGTAGTAAAAATTATGATTCAAAAATGGTTGGATAGCATAGGAAAAATTACTATTTTTTGTGTGTATGTGTAACTGTATACATAAGTGTGTGCATTAGTTTGTGGAGCCCAGATGTCAAGCTTGTATACCACTTCCCCTTGATTTTTGAAAGAGAGTCACTCAGTGGGACCTGAGGCTCACTAGTTAGACTAGATGTCTAATTACTGACCACTAGTGTGTTTCCAAGTTTCCTGTTCTGGGATTACAAGTCTGGCCACTGTGGATTTTTCCCATTGACATTCCAGGGGTCCTGGGGTTTGACCCTGGGTCCTCATGTTTGTCTTGCAAGGACTAACAATTATCTCTCCAGCTTCCACACCAGTTTTTAAACAGTTCAGATTTCTATGGATTTAGTAACATACACATAATAGAGAAAAAAATTAGGAGGCAATAAATTGGTGTTTTTCTCTTCAAGAAGTATCTGTGATGATGCATGCTTAAACTTTTCTCTGTATTTCAATAGAAGGCGATATGCAGTTGACCTGTATTCAAGAACTGGATCTATACATCAGTCAACTGCAGATCAGAAACATTGAGAGAGAAGCTGCATTTGCGTGACTATCTTCCTAAGAAATACAATATAGCAACTATTTAGATAAAACATTTTAGCAGTTATTACAAGTATCCTTGAAATGTATTAAATCATATGGGAATGCAGGGCTTGAGAGATGGCTCAGCAGTTAAGAATGCTGACGGCTCCTGTGGAGAGAGAATCTAGTTTGGTTCTCAGCACCCACAAAGCGGTTCACAGTTGTCTGTAACTCCAGTTTCAGGAGATTTAATGACTTCTTCTGGCATTGGTGTGAGTGTACATACATATGTGCAGGCAAAACACCCTACATGTAACGTAAAAATAAATAAATCTTAAAGAAAAAATTAAGATATATGGAATGATATCTATAGATTACATGTTAACACTCTTCTATTTTATGCAAAGGACTTGAGCATCTGTGGATTTTGGAATCTGTAGAAGGTCTTATTACCAAAGCCCAACTTATACTGAAGAATGATTCTAATGGTTTAAAAAAAATCAGAGCGACAGAACAAGCAGAATAAATATTCTTTTCAAGTAGGAAATGTGTGGCTATTTGTCACTAGGTAAGACAGTGTGCACTATACAGTATAGATGGACTTACTGTGGATTGTTATTTTTTATGTCTTATTTCTCTATTGTATTTTTGACATGAATAAGAAAGGCCTAGCTTGTTTATGGGATGATTTATTAATCATCTCCTCTCCAGGTTCTCATCTGTCATCCTTGCTCTGTATTTCATAAGACACAGACATATTCTGAGTACTGCTTGACCTTTGTTGATTTGTGGGTAGCTGATTTTTCTTTCTAAAATTCTTGTAGCTTTTTAATTCTTTATTCTAGATATTTAAGATATTTTAATGAGAAAAGCAACGCAATTACATATGACAATAAATACAGAAGTGAGTATTTGAGTATTATGTATTGTTCCAGTCTCATTCTAGGCTTATTGAAATCAGCATATAATCTAAACTGCAGAAGAAATATATGCATTAGTAGATGGTTTGCCAATGCTTTTTATGCTTGATTAATGAATTAACAGAGACACAAGAATGTTAAGTATATGGACCAACATATTTACTCAAAGTTTAACAGTCAAAAACTTGAGCCAAACAGGCTTACACCAAATTCAGTTCTTTCAACTGTCAGACTATCAGCTTTATTCTTTGTAGTAATGGAGAAAGCATTAAGCTTTACATTATCTTTTAGAAATAATTACATAAAATTGCTTTAAATGACTTCATTTGAGATATGATAAGCTGTGTTCTTATACTACATTTTGGCAACCAAATGACACAATGCCTTTAAGTGTTTATATATAAATATATAATATATTATATATATTACATTACATTATGTATACAATAAAGTAATAAATAATAACATACTGGTTGTCTTTCCACCACTCTCTGCTCCAAGGCTACCTTCTGTGGCTCAGCCTGTGATATTAGAACATTCCTCCTCTGAGAGAAGGCAAAATGATAAGCTTCTTCATGGAGTTAGGAAAGGGCCCCAGAGGTACACCGGAAGAGAAATGGCTCTTGGTTTCTGTAACGTGTCTCTTAAAGGCCCCTGCAGCGTGAGTTGACTACTGCCATCTGGCAGCTCTCCATGGTACCTCCTTTGCATCCTGGAGGATAATTGCCTAGTACAGACTCCCAGAGGAGGACTTCCTCACCCATTGAACCCTTTCCAATCTAGCCTGGTACTCTGATATTGGATGAAAGAGTCCTATTGTAGACTCTTTTTCCTGTGCACTGTATGTTGCATGTGATGGCCAACACTGTCAGTTTGATGGAAACTAGAATCGCCAGTGTAGAAGGAAATCTTGATTATGTTCATTGATGTGAGAAGTCCCATCTTAATTGTGGAAGATACCACATCCTGGGGATATGATCCTGCACTGTATAAAATAGAGAAAGTGAGCTGGACACTAGAAAGCATGCACTTATCACTTCCTGCTTCTTGTCTGTGAGTACCATGGAACAGCTCCCTTGAGTGCCTGTAGCAGAATGGACTATAACCTGGAACAAAGTAAACCCCCTCTCTCTTAAGTTGCTTTTGTGGGAAAGCAACTTTGGGAAATGCTTCATACTGTGAAAGCTGTAAGGGAGAAAGAAAAGAAAATATGGAGAAAATTATGTCGTTTCAGACAGTAGTACGTTAGTGCATTTTCACCTAGCTGTTTCAGCTACAGTTTGTAAAGATATTTACCCATTGTAACAAAGGAAGTCACACAATTATCAATTCTTCTTTTGTTACTTTCAAAAGTAGATTCTAGAGGCAAACACTGTTCATGTTACAGCATAAGCAGAGCAGTGTGTTAAAGCATTTCATGTTGATGAATAGCTTCATATTCATGTAATAACTTTATTTTCAGGGAAGAGAAATACCTATCATGGGGTTTTGTCCACACTTAAAAACTTCTTCTAGACTATCTTTACCAAAATTCCAAGCAGATATCAAGCTGAGCTGTGTTACTATGGCAAAGACAAAACTACAGTTTTTCTTTTTCTGTAAGTACATGGGACTACACACTAACATGTATATATACACTTCATGAGTATTTATCTATTACAATTATGTTAATAATGATCCTCAGTTACTCTGTTAAACTTCATTGTTTTCTTTCAAAGTATATTAAAGTAATAGTGCTGTACAAATACTGTTTGCAGGAGAAAGGAATGACCAAGAGTCTGAAATATCAAATGCTTTTATTTTAGTGTCTCCCTTTTCTCTGTAGTGTTGATCTATTTGATGTTTTGAGAGAAAAACTGACTTCCAAAGGGTTATGCATGTTAATGTATGTTATAATGTTTGCATAGACTTCTTCACTCTGTTCAATGCAGATTAAGACTATGAGTACATCCCAGTGAACATAGCAACATTAAAATTATATCCTATAAAGAATAATGAATTTTGCTAAAAATACAGGTAAAACATTTATTTAAAGATGATGGAATAAATAGAGCAGCAAATAAAAAAACAAAACAAACGAACAAAGGGTCATGTGACTTAATTCTTGAAAGTGGAAAAGATGTAAAGAGCAGAACAACACTACATAAGTAAATATCCCAGTCCTTGTGAGTTCTACTTTTTCAAGAACACCATGTGGATGGTATATATTGTGCTGTATCATTATTGACAATGCCAAATTCTGTGCTCTTAGTAACACAATTCCTTTTGTTGCCAATAAAACAATATACCAAATGTTTCTAGGTAACATTTCTCAGGTAAAGATGAGTGGACTAAAGAGTAAACTGTGTGACTAAATGGGACACTCTACAGTGTTCACAGCAAGATCTCTCTCTCTCTCTCTCTCTCTCTCTCTCTCTCTTTCTCTCTCTCTCTCATAGCAGGAATCTTAAAGAGTCTTATTAATAAAATCAAACCTGAGGCCAGTTTTTGGTGTGAATACTGGAAGGTCAGAGAAGCAGAACAAGCCACAGCCAACCTCACCTTGCTGGTTCCTCAGCTGATCCTGTTTCCTCAGACTGGATACCTCTGAGTCCTCATCCAGAATGAATCTCAGCTGAACTGCTGCTCGAAAGCCTGAAAGCTTAACCAGCTAAAAGCTTCAAGTTTCTGGTCTTCATGCCTTAAATATCTTTCTGGTTTTGCCACCACTCCCTGGGATTAAAGGCTCACTTCTTGGGATTAAAGGTGTGCGTCACCATGCTTGGCTGTTTCCAATGTGGTCTTGAACTCACAGAAATCCAGAGGGATTTCTGCCTCTGGAATGTTAGGATTAAAGGCGTGTGCTACCACTGACTATCCTAAGTATCTAGTGGCTGTTCTGTTCTCTGACCCCAGATAAGTTTATTAGGGTACACAATACTTTGGGGAACACAATACCACCTCTCCTCTCTCTCTCTCTCTCTCTCTCTCATGTGAGTGTGTGTGTGCTTGTGCACGTGTGTGTGTGTGTGTATGTGTTTGGTTTGGTTTGGGTTTTGGTTTTTCTTTTAAATTTGGTTTTGTTTGTGGTAGGGGTGCTGGCAAGGGCAGAGGACGAATGCAAGGGGACAAGGGAACCGGGAGATAAGTGGGGTTGGAATGCATGACGTCAAATCTACAAAGAGTCATTAAAAGTAAAAAAAAGAAGAAGAAACCATGAAAATGTTAAATATGGGTATTTTTAGACAGAATTAGAAGGAAAAAGAAGGTAACAAGAGCCTAAAATAAGCCAGGTTGTTTGGAAGAGGGAGATGAAAACCATGTTCATGACCACTATGCCTTTAGCTAAGGGGTAACTATTTCCTCATCCATTTTTATTAGCCAACAAAAGCCACATTTACATGTTGTTTCAGTTATCGTTTTACATTGATAGATTAATTTCCCATTCAAAGCCCCAGTCATTTTCAAGTTATTCTTTCAAGAGGTCATAAAAATATGGCATGTATTTGAGATAATGTTTTTCAGATGCACCATTTAGATTTTTTTTCTGTAAAGCATAATTCATAGTCAGTCAGTTGTTTTTGAAATTGGGAAGCCATCTAGTCACACACATGGGTGTGTGGTATGCACTGAGTGTGCACTGATAGTTTACTAGGTACTGAGCGTGAATTATAAAGCCTTTCATTCAAAAAACTTACAGTTCACAAACTCAGAGTACATGGGCACATCTGAGAGACACACCACAAAATAATTCACCATAGTTATTTGTGTCTTGAAGAAATTTTCCAAAAAAAACTTTCAAGGAAGCAAAATCTACATTCTGAATTTCTATTAAAATCAGTATAGTTTTTGATTTACACAGTATGACAAGTCATTTTTATATAATATTTCAATCACTCCTCATAATGTACCTAAGAGATAGTATTAATCTCACTACCTTCTAAGAAGAAATTACAGCCTAATTCTTGACATTACTAGTAACATTTTTATGTTATATAATTTGTGATGTCTAGAAGAATGTTTAAATATGAAAATTTCAAAGAACAAATAAAAATCATTTTTGTTTTATCTTACTATATTTTATTTTGTCATGTCTGGTTGTTATCTCTTAGAAGCCTATTCTTTTCTAATGAGAGACAGAAAGGGAGTTGATCTTTAGATGAGGTGAGGTGAGGAAGGACTGGGAAGAGTGGAAGGGAGGGAAACTATAATCAGGATATATTGTATGAGAAAAAAATCTATTTTTAATAAAAACATAAAAGAGACTAATGAGAAGAGTACACAAATTAATTTAACTTCCCCCCCTTTCCTTTCTTTTTTTCTTTTCTTGGGAACCAGAAACATTGTAAGGAAATGAAAACCTCAATAATTGATGAAAAGATATGTATTTTATGGTTTGTCTTGATAAAGTGGAGAAAATCCAGAAGGAATAATATGGGATGAAGGTACACATATAATCACCTAATTAAAACAGATACAACTAATTCTTTCTAAATAACATTAAAAGAACACACTAAGTTAACACGTCTTAGAAAATTTCTGTGTTATACCAGCGGAACATTGTCATTGTTTTTAAAGAGAGAGAATATTTCATTATAATTGATAAGTCAGTTTTTCCAGTCCCTCTAAGATATGATGGACATATAGGCTGTATTAACCTTTCTTCATAAAAATCAGTGGTATAATATATATCATACATTATTAATATTATACTCAGGTGCATTCTTTCTTTTAGCTAAATAGATAAAATTTGATGTGCAACTGAATGACATTTTGAATATTAATTAAACTAATATCTCCCAAGAGATAATACTATTTTTGTTCTAGTACAAGCACCTATCTTTATACATTCCACAGCAACACATTGTTAGACACTCCATTGTCTTTGCTCTTCAAATAAGAAAGTTCATGTCTGAGTATTATAATAATGTTTATTGCCTTAATTATTAATAGTGATATTCACATTTCATATGATTTTTATCTGTTTCTAATTAACTTTGGTTCTTCATCATTGCCCAATTTTATATTTGATTCTATTCCTGATAGGAACATATTAATATGCTGATAGTTAGAAGTATTGTGAACTTATTCATTCTATTTTTCTAGTCTTTTAATATTAGTTAATATATTGTTTATGGAGCAGAAGTTTAGATGCATTTATGATAATTTATTCTTATGTTAAGACTTTGGAGTTTCTTTTTCTAGTGTTCCTTATAAATAATCTATGAAGTGCAACATTATTTTGCCGTTTTTTTTCCAATTATTTCTTACAGTGTGGAGGTTTGAGTTTTTAAGATTTAACTTTAAAACCACATGAAACAAATTTTGTGTACAATCAAAGAGAAGTTATTTTGCTTTCTTTAAGTTCCAATTACTAATCTCAGGGATATTATGGGACTTTAGTTTTATTCCTCCAGAGAAATTTACTATTTTGCTGTTTTCATCAGTGTACAGGATTAACTGCAAATTGAGGAGTGGAGGTATGGTTTTGGTGTATCTCCAAGACCTCAAATTTGGATGGAGTTTGGTTGGGAGCCATGACTCCTTGCTTCAAGAATTACTTACAGATGAAATTGTTTTGTTTATTCCAGCAGAATGCTTGAGGCAACCATATATTTAGTCTGCCTTTCTGATTCATGCATAGCCTATTGCACTTTCAGCTCTGTAACTTGCTACTGATCCAGCTCCTCATTCTATATGAGCTCGGAGCCTAGTATCCTAAATCGGTTTCATGCATTCATCTTTGAAATCAAAATTCTAGCTGTTAACATAAACAGAGAAATAGACAGCTTCTATACTTCCTGTCTCCCTAGGTTTGTCCTTTATTCTATCTCCAAATGTTTCTCAAAAAAATGCCCTATACTTTCCAAAGAATTAACTGTACAAACATTAATTAATATTTTGGTACTTAATAACAATTTCAGAAAGTATGACCCATGTTATTTTCAGGAAAGAGACATTTTTAAAGCTTTGAAAATATATTTTATAGTAAGCATTTTCTATCTTATTTAATTATTATATGCTCTGTATGAGATCATCTAATTGAAATACTTGAGAGTTTCCTGATAGCCCTGAATAATAGTTCTTAAACTAGCCGAGGCCAGCAAACTGTCATCTTAGACTCGAGAGAAATGCAAAGTTTTGGATATAATTTAATACCTAGTATTCTACATCATCAGATGAAGTGAACACAACAGGCTTCCAGATGGTTCTGGTACAACCTCAGGTTGGGAGTTGGTCTCCTAACACGTTGTTAGTTTCTATCACTGTAGGATCAAAACATTAGAATGATTTGTTATGTCCCTTGAGGAATTTACATACTTGCTTCCATTACTTGAACTGATACTTATTAAACATATATCTAAAACATTTCAATTACTCTGCTCCACAATTTTTGTAATTCTGTGAATTTTTT
>CABHPH010115198.1:0-67465 GCA_902168325.1 Peromyscus nudipes
ACCTGATACTAGATACCATGTATTGCTGTGGATATCATTCTGTATAAATAAAACACTGATTGGCCAGTGGCCAGGCAGGAAGTATAGGCGGGACAAGGAGAGAGGAGAATTCTGGAAGTGGAAGGCGGAGCAGAAGGAGACACTGCCAGCCGCTGCCATGACAAGCAGCATGTGAAGATGCCAGTAAGTCATGAGCCACGTGGTAAGGTATAGATTTATAGAAATGGATTAATTTAAGATATAAGGACAGTTAGCAAGAGATCTGCCACGGCCATACAGTTTGTAAGCAATATAAGTCTCTGTGTTTACTTGGTTGAGTCTGAGCAGCTGCGGGACTGGCGGGTGAGAGAGATTTGTCCTGACTGTGGGCCAGGCAGGAAAACTCTAGCTACAATGTATAATTGATGACCAGTTTTTTTCAGATAATACTCGTGTTTTAGCTAATGAGTGGTGTTCTTTCCAGATGACTGGTAATTATGGGTGCCAGCATTCTAAATTTTAGGTTTAATTTTCACATCAAATATAGTATTTGTATTTGAATATTACAGGCAAAAAATAATTGTGTCCCCTATTCCTGAGTTATCACAATTTAGGTTATAGATCTGTACTAAAACCAATTCTTAACATTCTCAGTTTTATTTTGGAAACATTCTGAGAACATTGAACTAGGAAATGCGGAGTCCTTTTGCCTAGTAGAAATAAAGTTCTGTGCACCTTTGGTCATAGTCTGGTCAATCGATGACACATAAACTTGCTTATTGTGCATTTACATTTAAAGACATTATTTAAAATATACATAGCTATTAATAATTCATTTAAATAGGTTTGCTTGCGAACATTCTTATAATGCATGTCAGTTTTACCAGTGTTAAAAAATCAGCTCTTTCAAATGGACCTTCTATAAAATAACTCGTATTTTGTACATTCCTTTGTAGTGTCCTGATCTGCACATCCTGCCTTGCTTGTGGTTTTAATATTTTTCATGTGTTATCACCCACTGTAAATGCAGATCCAGCAGCACTGGCTAAAATGTTCACATTTTTCTAATCTCAGTAAATGTGTCTGTAAATTTCTTCGGCTTTTAGCTTAACAATACTATCTACTCAGTCATTTTACAACTCCACAACATCCCCCCCTTTATTTCTGTTTCCTTTATTACCTACTTACCTACCTACCTACCTACCTAACTAGCTTCTTCCTTCCTTCTTTCCTCCCCTTTTCTGGTATGACATACTAAATGCTAATTTGTCAGTTTCCAAGATGTTCTCAACAGGATGGAAAATTTTCCTCTTCATTTTTATTATTTCAACTATATTGGTAGTTCATTGATATTGACCTCATGGACAACTGCTCTAGAATTTATGCTTGAATGAAGCTTAACTACTGCACCCATTTTTCTCAAGACTGCTCATAGGCTTCTGCCCTCAGAAACTCTTTAAATGCTAACATCTTAATATAGCTTGTGACCATTTCTAACAGTGAAATCAACAACAAGAACAGTAAATTGTCAAAAAATGAGATGAAATAAACTCCCCAAAGTGCATTTACTGTTAATTTGAGTTCAAAACAGGAAGACACACTTTGGCTAACACTGTGCTCAATGGAAAAGTTAGAATATTTTTCTTCTCTGTTCTTGTGGATTTGGAACTTACAAACAGGTTTAAAGAGGGGAACTTATAAATAGAGAAGGTACAATGATGAGGAGCACATAATCCAGAAGCACTGCCTGTCTAGCCTCTTCTTATCTCCAACAGTTATGAACTACAGGAGCACTGTTGCTTGGGATCCTCTTGTGTCATAACCATTTCTTTGTTAAGAGTACACAAATCTTTTCAGTACACAAATCAGTCATATTTTCTAAGTAGATACATGAAAAGAAAGCATGTGTGCATGTTAGTGATGCTCTCCATGATAGTTCACCCATGCGTGGTTAGACAATGCCATTCTCATCTAAATGGATGCTGTCTCCTAGCTAAAATTCAGTGTTATCAATTTTTCTGTTTAGATATGAAGTTAGAGTTCACAAAGAACCATATCTAGTTAGTTGTTCCTTACATCTAGAAAGAACAGGAACAGAATCTGAAGTCTTGAATAAATAAGTTTCCAAGGACTTCCGGGCCTCCTACTTTTCATAAACACAAACAACAGAGAAAATCTAAGAGAACTTATCATTTATCTGAGACTAATGTTGGGAAAGCAACCTTTTTGAGAATGAGAACAGTAGATCTGAATCATTGTTGGTGTAGGGTCTAAATTTGTACTACATGGGTGGCTCAGGCAACATGATCTGAAAATCCAACCTTAAAATCCACTCCAAAAATGAATAAAATCTTTCAGATTCCCAGCTAAGTTATGGCCCAACCTTCATTTCATAACCTAGGGCATTTTGGAGTCCAATAGGATTTTTAAAAACCAAGCTGAAACTAAGCCCACACGAATAGATTATAAACCTTATGAGAAAACCATCATGAGCAAAAGCTGTCAGATGCAGTAAACAGATCAACTGATGCCATTGAACTCAGCAGATGCAGTAAGCAGATGAACTGAGGCCACTGAACTCAAAACAGAGCTCAGTCTATGATCATAAGGTGAACATGTTTTAAATAAAGAATTTGGAAAAATGAAGCCCTAAGTAGTACAGATAGTCCACATGTGCTGGTGTTCCAATCACAGCCAAGGTGTATCGAATGCTTGCAACTAGGAAAGCCAAAACTTAGCTTTACACAGGAGCCGAGTGAAAGTTGAGAAAGTCGTATTTGTTTGGATATGTGATGAACCCTCTGAATTTGGTTTTATTTGGAGAATGTGTGTCCAAAAACTATAATGATAATCTTACTTCACCAGAAAAAGAAAAAGCATTTCCTGGTCAGGAAATGAAACAAAAATCAGAAAAAGTTCAAACAAGCAAAAACGAAGTGAGAAAGGAGGCTGTAGGTTGCTATCTGTGTCTAATAGAAATATTTTGGAAATGTAAGACATGGGAAATGCTTTCTTCATAAAAGTCCAATGGTTTCAAACTTCATTGCAAGGAAACAACCACTGAGATGAGAGGGAGAAGCTGCTGTTACACTGAAGACCATGTTTTCATGATACATTGCATAGAAACACTGATGTGCTAAATATGACATCATTAAACTTCTGCCACCTGATAGCGCTCCACAATCAGTTATTTCAGTGTCACATGCATAGCTTTTGATTGGCAGACACAGAAAACATTTGTATATGAGGCCTAGGGATTTGACTGTAAGATGTTTCCCCATAAAGCTCTAAATAGACTTTAGGCACTAAAAATGAACTAGAAATGCAAAATTAGATGACATAGGTGATAAAACTTTTGGTCACCGTTGTAGGGATTAGGAGAAAGATACCCTAGGTCTCTTTTAATCCGGGGAAGGAAGAGCACAATGAGGATGACTGTGGCTGTCACGACATTTGTTCCTACATGAAAATCATGATCTCTTGAAAAGATTTGCAGCCAACAAGTGGGTACATTGTGTGACGGCTAATCTTGGTTGTCAATGTAAATTGAGGAGTGGCCACCATCAGATTGATCTGTAAGGCATTTTCTGGAAAGTTCACTGATGTAGGAGGGCTTAGCCCTCTGTTGGCAGTGCCACCCCTAGGCAGGTGGCCCTTGACTCTATAAGAAAAGCAACTGACGAAACCAGAGGGAGTGAGCCAATAAGTGGCATCCCTCCAGGGTTACTCCTTCAAACTCCTGCCTTGAATTCCTACTTTGCCTTCCTCTATACAGACTGTGACCTGTAAACCAAACCCTCTTCTCTCCGTATTTCTTTTGGTTAGTGTTTTTATCACAATAATAGAGACGCTAACTAGAACACAGAGTAAGAAAAGAAAAAAAATAGAAGTTACACCATGTACTAACTTTAGCTAACTCTTTCACCAAAGTGACTTTAAGCCAGACACACATTAAAAAAAACCTCTCCATATGTATTATGTTATTGGGACAACTATTTTTCACTAATAATTCTCTTCCTGATAGCACTGTTTCTAAAAAATACTTCTCACAGCTGTAATACGATGTCCTGTGCCCTAACCATCATGTTTCCCCATTAAAGGAGGTTTACAGAAACTCTGTTGTCAAACTTACACATATTGATTTCTAGTTGTGACTTCAAGAAATGGAATCAGGATTTCATTCAGGTTTTGACCATATAGTTCACCTCCACTGGACATTACAGCTGATGCATGGGCAGAGACAATTGTTGCTGGTAAGGAACTACCAATAGGCCTTCTACAGGATTCTGATAAATAGTTTCTGGTACACAATCTGGCCATCTTCAAAATTATGCCTCACCTTGTTAAACAAAATTATGTTAACCATAATGTCAAGGAATTTTCCTCATTAACCTTGTCTCATAGTATTCCCTATGAAGTTATCATAGATGAAACTCAATGGCTGGCTTCTAAACTTAAATAGACAGATGAAAGGCTCCAGCTTCTTGAATTCTTGAACAAAACAAATGGAATCCTCCACAGTGAACATCTTATAGACAATGGTGATATTGTTGCTTCATTGATGCTTATGGCAAAGCATGCCACAGATCCCTCCTAACCTCACAATACACACATTACAGACTATTGTTACTGCTTTCGATTGCCCTCCAGGACTTGATGTTAACCATCTATTTTTGGAAACAACAGGTACTTTCATAGGACTTGGAAAAATCATTCTGGTACTAACCTGGAAGCTTCATTCATGCTGGCTAGCTTTTACAGTGCTAGAAAGTGCTATGAGTGCTACTTGGGGAGAAGAGTCATCAGCAGTCTTACCCAGCTGAGAACACTGTGAAAACAGTAGTGACCAGCCTGGCAAAGTATATCCACTGATGCAATAATGGCATGGGGGCTATGGGACTAACCAGTCCCTTTCTGATTGGATTTAAAGCCTGCTCCACAAAAAGGAATTCTGCCACCAGTAACTAGGCTTAAAACACACAGCTGATTAGGTCATAGGACCCAGTAGAGAACACAAAACTATTCTGCTACAGACATATTAATATACTGCCTCCTTAGTTCTTATCTTTATATAAATAGATTACTGCATCTCTCAACGTTTATCAAAGATTCTGCTTTTTGCAGTAGATGGATTAACACAGAGACACCCAACTGATCAATGTAGAGAACAAGATAGTATGGAGTATTTAGCTCTAACTGGGATATCTACATCACACCCACTCCCCCAAGCCCAAGGCCTATTCGGGAGGAGAGATAAATACTGTATGATCAAGAAGTAGTGAGTATCTGCATGTAAACAGTATTTGAGGGTTATGACGGGGCCCCTGCACATATCAACTCACATCAGCATAACTGGATGGACAAAACCCTACACAAAATTAAGCTAGCCAAAGTCATAGCATGGTTCAGGGAAGGCTCCTGTAGTCCCATCCCTAGCTGAGGAGCTCTTGGCAATTGATGGCTGCTGGTGGAGGAACAGTCATTTTTATTCAGTGATGCAGCTTCTGAGAGGTTATGCATGCTCCAATAGATGGTCCTACACCCATGCATATACAGGAACACTAAGTAGATTCAGTTCATTTAAACAAAAAGAAAAAGTAATCCCATGAAACAGTGAGGGAAAAGTGGTAGTCAGATAGGGGAAGAATTGGATAGGAGGGGATAGGAGGTGGATCTGATCAAATCACACTATATTTATATATGACATTCTCAGACAATAAAAAAATGAATAAAAGTTGAAATTCTTGGCTCAAAACTAGGGTAACACTAAAAATTAAGTAGGCTTTGCTCAGAAGCTTGATTTTTATTAAAATTTTAGGTCTTTTACTTCCAATTTTGAAGACAGTATGTTAGGAGAAAAAGAAAACATGTTGAAATGAGGCCAAATAAATTCCACTTAGTTTTATGTTCTTTTAATCTTCAATTTATCATCATGATGTCTTGGGAAGAGATGGGGTCCCACAAATTGTATTCTGCTGAAAAATTTTATCACAGAATGTTCCCTTCTATAGTTTTTGGTTACTATTTGATATGATGCAAATTATAGGCATGTATTGCAAATCATCATTCATATGACACTTTCACTATTTGACTCTAGCTTTGTAATCACTGTTAATCCAATTCTGTGACTCGTAACTAAATAAGTAATTAGAAAGCAATGGTTTTATTACAATTTTATAGCTTCTTTTTAAAAGAAAGGAAGCATTCAGAGAAACTCTCTCTACCATTCTCCCTGGCTGAGGGAGTGGAAGAGAAGCCAAAATCCAAAGGCAGAAGTTGGCATTCGGCCTGTGACTTGGTGGACCTGTTAAACAATCCTGAAGAAAACCAGATTCCAACCGAATCAAACAGGGAAGCAGTAAGTTCAGAAAACAGTGTTCTTGGTTTGGTAAAAGTCCACGAGAGCTGGCTCTGTCCATAAATGGGTTGAAAGCAATCACAGGTTGGAACACTCAGAAGTCCTGTAGGCAGTTTTAATCATTCTTGTTGAAAACCAGCAGTAAAGAGAAAGGAGGAGAAACACAGTGTACATACACGGGGATCTGTTGGATAGCCTTGCTGAGAAATGTTATAAATTGTGAGTTTGTGTTGTATTCTGTACATCTTCTTATCATTTTTATATTAAGTATGGCATTTTATATCATAGGAACTATACAGTGAGGAGCTTCCACCAGGCTGAAGCTTCAGAATGCATTATACATACTGATTGTGATAGAAAAATCGGCACATGTGGGACTCCATACCCAGAGAAAGGTTTGTCTTTTTCTCATTTTATTCTTTGGCAACTCCTACTGCCAGACCCAAATTTTTGCTGGGAACAACTGCTGTGCAGATTCTACAGTGACCTATGTGTGAACACATATTTATTTCCTTTCTATTACTTCAGTGGCTTGCCAGAGGCCAGATATCTGATGGTCCTCTGTGGGGAGTACAATTATGTTTTCATCATCTTGAAGTGGAAGGACAGAAAGTTTTACACTGTAAAGCAGGCTGATCAACTTGGTTTTTCTATGTGAACTGTGAAATAGGGAAGAATTTTGTAGTGATATATTGTGTCCCTCAATATATTGTACACCCTTATAAAGCTTATCTGAGGATCAGAGGAAAAAGCCAGCCATTACATTAAACATAGAAGTCAGGCAATGGTAGCACACGCCTTTAATTCTAGCATTCAGGTGGCAAAGATCCATCTGGATCTCTGTGAGTTCAAGGCCACACTGGGGAACAGAGCCAGGCATGGTGACATATGCCTTTAGTTCCAGCACTAACCATAGAGGTCTGTACATCTGCACACATAGACAGGAAGTGATGTGGCTGGGCAGAGAGAGGAAGTGATATGCAGAACAGAAAGGCATATAGGTGTGGGTATAGAGGAAGTAGGTCTCTTTGGCTGAGGATTTCCAAGTGGTAAGAACATGGCTGGCTTTTTCCCTGATCCTCAGATAAGCTTTATTAGGGGGCACAATATACTGGGGGACACAATATATCACCATAGGGTTTATTTAAAAATTGCCTATAAATCAGACGTACCTTTGAATAGCTTCAATTTTACAAGCAGATATTACAACTGTACAAACTTTCTGTATAAGTCCATATGCTTGGAAAAGAGAAGGGAGGTCAAGATTTATCGAATTTTCACAAAATGTTGAAAGACATTTGCAAAATATCCAGTAAGATGATTTGAAATTGTAGCACATGGTCACCTTCCATTAGCATGTGTGTCTTCTTTATTATGAAAGCCCAACATGAAAAGAAACCATGACTGTTCATTCTGTAATTAACTTAAATTTCTCTTGTAAATGAAAGGTCTGAGAGCCACATTAAAGACAAAAGAAATCTGGTAATACTCTGGAGTATCACAGAGGTAATAGATGTTCCTACTTCCCATGGCCAAGTAAAATAAATTAGTTTGTCTCCTTAAAGCAGAGTTATGATGAAAGCCAGCTGGTCAATAATTTTCAGATAAATGACCACCCAACCTGCAAAGGTATCTCTCTAGGTAATTACCAAGTAAGACATCTTAAATAGTATGTCTTTAAGCCAGCAGGCAGGTTACATTTGAAGTGCTTCTTCCCCTACATTTTCAGACATTTCTAAACTAATAATCCATTTGAAACTAATGCATTGTGTGCCTTTCCTATCTTGCCTGGACTTTATGTTGAAATAAAAGCTGGTTGCAGTTCTTCTATTTTTCTTAGTGTCAGAGAATCCAGTAGAAGGTCAGCTTGACATTATACTTTGCCGGAACATGCTTGTCAAGTGATGATGAGAATAATTTCATTTTAGGTATAACAATATCGTTTTTCCAGATGCCTTGAGAATAGTCTGTTTTAAAGGTGGTATCTAGAACTAGTACTTTTCACCAAATGTGTTTCAGTCACTTATCAGTTTCATAAATAATTTAGTAGATAGGTAAGTGAAAAGTAAAGACTAAGATGAGAAACTTCACTTATTATCTAAAGAAGACCAGTGTTCACTTATGTTGGGGGCAACTTAAAGCCAATGTCAAAGTGAAAAGCCTATTATCTTCTTCCTTCTTGCAAGTCATCATATACAGTGTGTTTCAGCAATAGATCTTGGAAATATAAACTGATCTTTGATGTGTCTGCTAAAATATCATAAGAACAAGCCTTGCAAATGTAATGTTAAAAATAACATGTGCCAGATTGTAGCATTATACACGAAACTCAATAGTGTTTGGAGATTTTTGTGTTGTTTGTTTTGTTCTTAGAAAGACCGGCTAATTTTGAACTTATTGTATGAAAAGTCATTATGTGCAGTTTCAAAGGAAACAGGACCATCATAACTTAGTTCCAAAAGTTTTACATTTCCTTAGGAGTGTAAATAAAATGTATAGATTTTAGTAGACTGGATAGCTAAGGAGAATGGTACATAAGACTTGGTTGTTGACCGTATCAGCGTATCCCCACATGAATATAGATGCTGGTCCTAGTGTTGAGTTCTACAGAAGCGGTAGGAACGTGTTTAGCACTCTAGTTATTTCCTTTAGTGATTAAAAAAAAAGAGGTAGAAATTTCATCCTTAAGTTTCAAACTTTTCATAGCTTTAAATTTCAGTTAAGTACTTCTAAATGTTCTAGGAATAATTTTAAAATATTACTGATTATCATAATCCATGAATTGTGTATTTAATATAAATTTACCTTCTCACTAAAGTTAATTTGTAGATGAATTGCATGACATTTTCAGGGAGGAGCATAATGAAATGCCTATTTATCACAGATAGAAAGGTCACTAAAGTACCAAAGAAAGTTTCATCCAAGCCCAGTTTGTGAAACCAAAGGGTTTATTGGGGGTTACTTATAAAAGTATGGGTGACTCAAAGGCAACTGAAGCACCAAAAGCCTATCCCATATTGCATACTTGGGGGAGCACAGCTACACTGTTGAGGAGTGCCAACCTCCAGTCAACCTTCTATCTCCTGTATGTTCTAGGACCTACCAAGACCCATGCAGCTGGTATAGGAGGGAGTGGAGAAGAAATCCCATGTGGGTGTCTCACAGCCTTCTGTCAGTCTTCCAGAAAAGAATGTTAACAGACTTGCCATCATGTAGACCTAACCATGGGCTGTATTGTTTTTATTCCATTGTTATGACTGTGAGCCAAAGCTGTAGGTCACCACAGCCTACCTCATGATAGTGTTGATTATGACAATCCTGGAGAAAGTAGCTGCATATGATAACCTTCAAATGAATACTTTTGGCATATTGTGGTTATTTTTGTTCATGTACAGAGTGGCAAAAGTTAAAGCATCCTGATGTGTGTATTTCCAAGTGCTGTTCCACTCTCTTGGTGGTCTCTTTAGGGCTATGTGTATGAATTCTTTTTTTTTTTTTGGTTTTTTGAGACAGAGTTTCTCGTGTAGTCTTGGTGCTAGTCCTGGATCTCGCTCTGTAGACCAGGCTGGCCTTGAACTCACAGAGATCCACCTGGCTCTGCCTCCCAAGTGCTGGGATTAAAGGCGTGTGCCACCGCCACCCAATATAGGGCTATGAATTCTTATGCTGTGATTTTTATTAGTAACTTTGCTGCTTAACGTGGTCTCATGTATAGTACTAAAATGGCATTCCTAAGCACAAGAAGGCTGGGGTGTGCTTTGCAGATAAAATAGGTGTGTTAGATCAGCATTATCTAAGCATGAGGTAGAATATTAGTTGCTTTTCATTGTTCTCAGATCAGCAACATATTACAGTGCCTTTAAACACACACACACACCACCACCACCACCACCACCACCACCACCATCCACCACCACCACCACCACTATCACCAACAACCAAAAAGCAACAAGAAATAAATCATATATATATATATATGAATTAGTTTACACAAATGTGACCAGAGACTCAGAAATATAACCCTATATCTCCTCTAAGAGCAAAAGCTTAGAACTTTCTTGTTTATTCTTCATGACAACTTTATAGGAAAATTATCATGATTGACAAGAATTGAATGTATTACACATTTTATCCCAAATTATTCATAAACTCAAATAAAAATACATCTTATATTGACATAATTAAGTAAAAGAACTTCCTAGCATGTAAACATTCACAATTAAGATGACAGATTAAGTGTAGTGAAATATGCAGACCTGTAGCTGAGAAGCATGTAGTCACTGTTAGTTTATGTAGGAATGCTTTAGAATTAGAATATTGTAGAGACATCATGAAAAGAGCAGATTCATGGAGAGATATAATTCAATTAAGTTTCACAAACTTAATGTTTTTTAAGGTATTTATCTTCTTAAGGACCTTTCAACACAAACACGTGGTCAGGAAATTTTTTTTTTTTAGGAAATTTTTTTTAAAAACTACTATTAAAATAGTCAAGGCATTTATACGATCAGCTTCCAATTTCCATATTTAACTCACAGTTCTCAGTTAAGAGAATGCACTAACCCTTATTATGTGCTCACATTTGGGATATTTTTCATTTCATTGTGGGTGATTTTTATGAACTAGTCCCATGTTAACATAGCTACCAGATGAACACCATCTACCAACTCATTACATTCTGAGAAGCTACAGAAAGTCCCTGAAGAATTCATCTAAAAGTAAGTGGGAAGTATATTTCTCTTTGAATGTTCAGTTCATCTCAATATTTATGCACTGTGGCTCAAGTACCTGAGCTATTCCAGCAGGTATTTGACCAAATCTTTGATGAACTTTTGAAGACATGTGGATCCTGGTTGCAGATGACCAGAAAAATACCAGTGTATTAATTGACAAGAATGGTGGCAATAGCCAATTAAATCCTGTTAGTTACTATCAATAGTATACAAAATAAATCAGTGATTATTTTTTCTCTTAGCTATGGATCAAAGCTAATGTTTAATAGAACATAATTTTCATAAAGTTGGCAGCTGGAAAAAAATCTTTCACTTAAGACTTGTTCAACTTTATCTGCCACAGAGGACTGTCCCTGAGAGCTCAGTTCCACCTGCAAACTCTTTAAATGGCAACTTCCACAGGACAATATTTATGTGCAAAAACTAAAGGAACTGTCATGTCTCACTACAAAGCATCACAAGGGAAGTAACTTTCCAGCTTTGAATCTCATCACAAGGAATGCATTTTTTTCATTTTTCTTTATTAAGAAATTTTCTACTCACTCTACATACCACCCACAGATCCCACCTCCACCCTCCTCCCATCCCCAGCCCTCTCTCCCAAGCCACCCCACATCCCCACATCTCCCAAATCAAGGTCTCCCACGGGGAGTCAGCAGGGCCCGGCACACTGAGCCTAGGCAGGCCCAAGCCCCTTCCCACTGCACCGAGGCTGTGCGAGGTGTCACACCACAAGCACCTGATTCCCAAAAGCCTGCCCATGCACCAGGGATGGATCCCGATTCCTCTGCTTGGTTCCCCCCAAACAGTTTGAGCCAAACAACTGTCTTCCATTTCCAGAGGGCCTAGTCCAGTCCCATGGGGGTTCCACAGACACTAGTCTACAGTTTATGGGCTTCCTTTAGTGTGGCTGGTCATCTCTGCATGTCTTCCCATCTTAATCTTGACGTTCCCCATCTGCAGAATCCCTCTTCTCTCTCATCAATTGAATTCCTGGAGCTCAGCCTGATGCCTGGCTATGAATCTCTGCATCTGCCTCCATCAGTCACTGGACAAAGGCTCTATGATGACAGTTAGGGTATTCCCTCATTTTTAACAAATTTATTTAGAAATGCTGGTTTACTGGATTATCTGGTGTCTAATCTAAAGTCAAAATAATCTATAGTAAATTTTTAATTTCAATTAATATTATTATACATAGGTTCACATACACAGATTTGTACATAAATGTCAAAATGCTCACATTAACTAAATGGAGTGGTTTTGCCTTTCAGTGTAAACATGGGTTGCTGTGCAGACAAATTCATGTACACAGTGCATTTTGTGCACTAATCTAATTTCTAAATTAGATTCTTTTAAAATTACAGGAAAGAATAATTGATTATGATATTTTGATTAGCTACAAGAATCTTTGGTTATAACAAATTCTATTAACATTTTATTTTACATTTATTTATTCATTATGTATATGTTTTGTACACGCTCACATTCCCTAGCCTCAGTATGGAGGTCAGAGGACAGCTTGTAGAAGTTAGTTCTCTCTCTTGTGAGAATTTGCTCCACCAATAGCTTTGAGGTATAAGCCTTGAGGCATGGCTCCTTGTCTGCATAAGTGACCACTTAAGAAAAGAGATAGAGAGGGTTGCATTCTCTTGGGCAGTGAAAACTGGATCAGGTGGTGTGAAGCAGTGTGTTGTTGGTCCCCAGCTCCCTTGAGCAAAAGGGAAGGACTCTGCAACTGGATATAACCTGTCCTGTATCCATGAGTCTGTTTCCCCATAGCATCCCTTAATAAATTGATTATATTTATATATTATATACTTATGTATTATATTATATACAACTGTCTGTTGTAGAATATTATTTTAAGACATGCTACATTTGTTTGTGCCGTGGAACACTTGTTTATATCTTGTTTCTAGTGGCACCCAATGTGGGACATGAACCCGTGACTGTGGGATTAAGAGTCTGATGCTCTACTGACTGAGATCTCTGGGCTCAGTTGACCATGTGGGGTCTGGGGATAGAATTCTGCTTGTTGGGCTTTACCATCCTGTTGGCCTTCTATTAATATTTTAGCACTAGCAAATTTTATATACCTTCTCCAGTTCTAGGCTAGCAGTAAGGAAAGTGCTGTGGTTTGGATAGAAAGCATCCTATCAGAGGGCTCATGTATTAAGGGCCTGGTCCCTAGTTGATATCTCAACTTAGTATGGTTCTGGAAACTTTAGGAGGTAAGATTGTGCTAGTGGAAGTAGACCCAAGCTGGGACATGTCCTTGGGGTCTGCTTCTCCCCAGTCTCTGCTTTCTGTCTGTCACATGGGGAAGAACCACATTACCATATGCTCTCACTGTCATGGTTCCTTGTGTCCCCGTGGCCCAGAAGCAGTACTGCCAGGGAATACAAACTAGGATCTCCAAAGCTATGAGCCAAGAAAAGTCACTGTCTGTTGTAGAATATTATTGTAAGGCATGCTACATTTGTTTGTGCTGTGGAACACTTGTTTAATGATGCAAAGAAGTATTGCATTCCTTTATGTTGCATTTGTTTAACTCTGTGAAGCTATGTTACTGTCTAAAACACCTGATGGTCTAATAAAGAGCTGAATGGCCAATAGCAAGGCAGGAGAAAGGATAGGCAGGGCTGGCAGGCAGAGAGAATAAATAGAAGGAGAAATCTGGGAAGGAATGAAAAAGAGCAAGAAAAGGAAGAGAGGAGGACACTAGGGGCCAGCCACTCAGCCAGCCAAGGAATAAGAACAAAAGTAAGATATACAGAAGCAAGGAAATGGTGAAAGTCCAGAGGCAAAAGGTAGATGGCATAATTTAAGTTAAAGAAAGCTGGCTAGAAATAAGCCAAGCTAAGGCTGGGCATTTATAACTGAGAATAAGTCTCCATTTGTGGTTTATTTGGGAGCTGGATGGCCAAAACAAACAACAACAACAACTGTCTGTTAAGCTGTTCTTTCCATTACATGCCTTGTAACTACTCAGATGTAACTAACGTGAAATTTCTACAACAAACTATCAGACCATACTAACCTCTTTCAGAATTTCAGAATGCCATTCCTTCTAATGTTTTTTGTGTTGTTGTTTTTGTTTTGTTTTGGTTTTTTGGGTTTTTTTTTCTTGAGACAGGGTTTCTCTGTGTAGCTTTGCACCTTTCCGGGAACTCACTCTGTAGCTCAGGCCAGCCTCCAACCCACAGAGATCCACCTGGCTCTGCCTCCCGAGTGCTGGGATTAAAGGCGTGTGTCACCACTGCCCAGCCCATTCCTTCTAATGTTAACAAATCTCTTTTCACAGGTTTTTAACAAACTTTTACTCATTTCTCATTGAATTTATGTCTTCTTACATATCAAGATTACCTGAAAATCACTGGCAGGTGCTGAGTAAGAAATATCTCATACCCTTCAAATGGTTTCTTTTTACTCATCTAATATACATCTTCACTTTCCCCTAAGTCTCACTCTAAGAATTATTCATTTCCTCCTGGCACTTCCATGTCTGCATACTAACATATGATAAAATATGTTTTTCTTTCAAAATGTTTTCCTTTCTTCACAAGGAAGGGCGGTGGTTAATCTTCATTGTCAACCTGATTAGATCCAGAATCACAGAGGAAACTGAGGCACAGCCTTAGGTGTGTCTGTAAGGGCATTCCAAGGGAATGAGATAAGACCCACCATGAATGCAAGTGACACTCAGTCTTAGGCTGAGACTCTGGACATAAGCATTCCCCCTTTCTTTGTTTTGATCCTCTGTGATGTGAATAGGCTAGATGAGAATAACTTCTAGCTGCTATGACCCTAGATACTCACTGTGTCTTCCTTTCCATGATGAAGTGACATCATGACCCAGAATGATCTTCCCTTTCTTAAGTTTTCTTGACAGGCACTGTGGTCCTAGTGCTGTAAAAGCCACCAGTGGGATCACGTCTTCAGAAAACTCTAACCTGAAGAAATTGTGAAGCCTAGAGCATAGACTGGAGAAAACAATGGGAGAAACGGGGGTGCCTGGAAGATTGGCTTGGAAGTCATGTGGTTGAAATGTCTGTCCTCAGGCTTGAAGAGAAACATGAGACGTAAAAATTGTTGCTCTAGGCATAGAGCATTTGGAACCCATAGATGATTATGAAAGTATGCTTTGTAGTAATGAAGGAAATGGTTAAGGTGGAGAGGGGCCAATGGGAATTGGAAATGTCTACAAACTGTGAAACTACTATTTTTAAATTATTTGCAACCCTGCACAATAAGACAATGAAAGGATACCTGTGTGCTAGGTATCCTTTGGCCTCAGGAAGAAAAGAGAATTGCTGAGTTGAGTGCACTTCAATTATCTAGCAGCCAACACTTTCTTCATTACCTGAATTTATCCATTGAATCTGCTCTTTAGGGTATTGAAACTTTCATTATAAGGGCTTTTCGTAATCAACTAGGCAAAAGAAAGAACTATGAAATCATACTACCATACTATGTATGGGAGAAATAAGAGATATATATGCATGTGTGTGTGTGTGTGTGTGTGTGTGTGTGTGTATGTGTGTGTGTGTATACACTCACAGATGTATGTGTGTCCTTAAAACAATATGCCTATAAGATATGCCAATTTTAATAACCAGTGCTGTCTTGGAGTTGGTTGGTCTTTGTTCACATAATCCTTATGATCCGTTGTCATTTCTTAGTCTGCATTTTAGACAACCAAACAGGGAATGGAGAAGCTTGAATGAGATCATCCCAGGGTTCAACAGCTGAATCAGCATGAGAACTAGTGGTTCCCAGCTCCCTGCCCATGCCCTACATCTTCTAAATCTCAACATCCCAAAAGGGAAACAAGTATTTAGATGTTGACATTTTCTTCTTAACTTGAAGCATTCTGTTTTCCCCAAAGAATGAAACAATTTTATTTTGGTCTTTCCAATGATGTTTATGTATTTACAGTTCATCTGCTGCTGAAACAGCAGTAGAAAAGTCTTTGAAGTGAAGGCTGATGTGTACATTGGCAGAGTTGAAGATAAACAATGCCAAAAGACTCCCCAAAAGATTAAACTGTTAACCACAAATACATGGTTTCAGTTGAGAAGATTTATGCATCTCTGACCATATTAGCCATTGTAGCTAACATTGGCCCAGAGAACCTC
Organism: Peromyscus nudipes; assembly: GCA_902168325.1. NCBI lineage: Eukaryota > Metazoa > Chordata > Mammalia > Rodentia > Cricetidae > Peromyscus > Peromyscus nudipes. Next base: position 16,212 of record CABHPH010115198.1, read on the forward strand.
ATACTTTGGAACTAGGCCAGCAAGCTGCATTTGTAGAAATATAGTTTAATTTATAGGATGGATGCAGTGACATTGCAGACTTCTCAATGCCAAACAGTTAATAAAGAAGTCACACAGTGTTCTGCTGGCTTCTAGCCTTTAAACTTCTTTTTGACACTTCCAAGATTTTCAACTCTCAGATGCACTGACTCCCAGCATTCAACCCATCTGTTTTATTGTGGTTTATGGACTAAAATGTGATGCTTCTAAAACATGTTCCTTATGAACATCATTACGCTTGAGGACTCTTCAAGCAGCCACTTGAAATATTAGACAATGGAAATAGCGATAAAGCTTGGCATGGAGGACTAGGAGAAGTATTAGGAGGTAATCTGTATGGTCAGGGTCTCATCCTTGCTCAGATACTGATCTAAGCCCCTATTACAGTTCAATCCCAGAAGGGTGTATCACAATTCTCTACTGACACTAAGTACCTGGAGTTTGTAGAAATCCCAGAATTTAAAAGCGTGCTCTAAGGCATTTGGACTTCTAAATAACCAGGTATAAATTATGGGTTCTATGACTATTTCAGGAAAGCACTATGCTTACAAACATAGTTTCATTATGAAGACTGTGAACCAAGAGAACCAGCCTAATAAAGAGATATAATATAAGGCTTTTATGCCCTCTCCTCATGAGATCAGGGATGTAGTATTCCTGGCTTATCAATGTGAGTCTAGGGAAGCTTCGTTTGACTGCTGTGCTCAGAAACGTTACAGGAGTTTTGACACAGAGGCATTATTAACTAAATCACTTTCTAGTGCTTGACCTCAATCTCCAGTGCCCCTACCTTGCCTGTTCCCCAGGTGATTTAATTTCTCAAATTTCTAATTTCTGATTGGTCTTTCAAGGTCATATTCTGGAATCATCTCGAGTTACTGCGTAAGTGAGACAGTTGTGTAACTTGATCTGCTTAAGCAGCCCCCCTGGCAGTAGGATCAAGATCCATCCCTGGTGCATGAGCTGGCTTTTTGGAGCCCATTACATATGGTGGGACACCTTGCACAGTCTTGATGAAGTGGGTGGGAGGGACTTGGACCTGCCTCAACTGAATGGACCAGGCTCTGCTGACTCCCCATGGGAGGCCTTATCTTTTTGGAGGAGGGGATGGGGAGTGGATTGGTGGGGGGGAGACTGGGAAGGTGCAATGAGGGAAGAGAGGGGGATCTGTGATTGTTATGTAAAATGACTGAAAATTTTTTCAAGAAAGAAAAGAATATCAAAACACCCATCACTCTGGAAATTTCAAGGGTTTTGTAACTCGGCACCAGGAACCTGAGACAGAAAGACTAGATGAAATCATTATACCACTAGCTACATTATATTAGTTAAAGTTTAAAGGAATCTTTTAGAGGATTATGTTTCTGCCCTACTTTTAAGATGAAAAAACTAAAGATCAGAAATGTAACTTTGCATCCAAGGTATTCTTCAAGAGCATGGAAGAACCAAGGTTGGAGCCAGATGATTCTTTTTAAAGAAAACCAAGTGAACATGAATAGTGAATCCACTCTGAGAGGTAAGCATACCTATAATTACTTATTAGCTTCTTCCTGGTGATTTATAGTATTTAGAAGAAAGGAAAAAAAAAAGCTCTATCATTTCTCATACACCAACCCCTTGTTGATGGTAGATAAACACTCATCAAATGAACAAGCAAATCAGAACAAAGCCAGACATGTCAGCCCTGGGTTGACTTGTGAGCATGAATCACTCACTGTACATTGTTTGTACAGTATAGGTAGAGATGAATGGCTTTGGAGTCCACTGAAGGAAGTCAGATATCGGAATGAATTTGGAGGGCTGGTGGAGGAGGAAGAACCCATATCTCAAGATGGAGATGAAGCAGATATTTGAATTCTACTGCAAGAGTCTTTTCTAAGGGTATGACATTAGGCTAAGAACACCCTTCTCTGCACTCTGCATGCCTTTCAGTCATGAAGGTTGACAATGGGAGGTCTGAAAGTAATTATCCAGAAACTCATTCATTGCTGCCAAAAATAGTTACTGTGTTGTGACCTCTTTTCTCAATTCATGTAGATCCTTGGTATTCTGGGAGCCATTTCCACTCCTCATGGTCTTCACCAACATTGCCATGGAAATCTGGACCTTAGGTCATTCTTCCCTTGGGACAGCCATGTTTTCTTTTCTGTATCTATATATCTATTTTATTAAAATGTACTTGTTATTAAGATATATGTATATTTTAAATAATTATATTGTTGGTGTTAGTAATAAGTCAGCAAATTTTTAAGTGAAAAAGCATAAATAAAGGATTATATTATGGTAATAAAACACATGGGTTGAATTGACCTAAAAAGTTGACTGTCAGTCTTAATTTCATGATTAAACAACTTTATATACAGAAAGGCTGGATGTTTGCAACCTACAAAGAAAGTAAATTATAATTATAGACATGTAAAAAATGCCACAATGATACACATTTCTTAGTATACTCCTCAAAATGTTAATAAGAAAGAAAAGTTTGGAACATGGCCTAGAAGAAATAGGTATGGTTATTGTTTTGGTGATAAGCTCTAGTCCTCAGGCTGGCTTTTCTGACTTCAACAGTACCAGTAACTACTAAGAGCTGTATATGTTTGGCATGAATCAGCTCACAGAAACCTCATGGTAACTTAAATCAGACATGGTTGGGTTTGATCCTTAATGACACATAAAGAAACAGACTTGGGGAGGTTAAATCATGTGACCAATGATGAGACGGCTCAACATATGGACACCTATATAGGATCAACATGCTATAAGCTTAGTACAGTGACAAGGTTATTATAACATTCTGAGAAATATCTGATAGTGTAGTGGTTTGAATGAAAATGAACCCTGTAGCCTCCTATGTTAGAATACTTCATTTCCAGTTGGCAGAACTATTTAGGAAGAGTAAAGAGGTGTGGATTTAATGGGAGCATGTCACTGGGAGCATGTTCTGAGGTCTCAAAAAACTTGCAACATTTCCAGTTAGTTCTCTGTGTCTTGTGGTTGTGTGTCAATATGTAAGCTAACCTCTGCTACAGCACCATGTGTGCCTGCCTGCTGCTGTGCCTTATGCCGTGAAGGTCATGGACTTGAACCCTCTGAAAATGAAAGTCTCAAATAAATAATTTCTTTTATAAATTGCCTTGGTCATGGAATCTTATCACAACCATACAAATATAAATAAGACATATAAATATTAAAGAGCTCTTAATTTTAATATACTCAATCAATCCTTGTATAAAGTCAGTTGTTTGAAGATTTTGTTTTATAATTATTTGGTTCTTCTTTCCTTCTGGAAACTAAATTCTAATTTTAGCCATCTAGTTCTTGTGGAGAAAAAAGAAATGGTTATTTGTGTTTTCCAGAATACTACAAAAAATGTCAGCCCAACCTCCTGAGGAATTTGCTAAATATTTAGACAATCTAATAATGCATCTGCATTTTGACACCAGAAAGAGTAAGTTAAGGTTAATTGGTGTCATTGATATTGCCTTTTCTGTGGCCAGGGCCTGCAGATTTTTAAGTAAAGCTTTTCACTTCGCTAAGACCATTGCAAACAACGCAGCAAAAGCTTACTCTAGCTTCACCTTTCATGTGGACACAGCCACGGCTCATAGAATCAACTTTTTTTTGTAAGAGACATTAAAAATTATTCTTCCTCTACTTCTCTTGAATATGTGATGCTTCAAAATGTAGGTTTTAAAAATTTATTCATTTCAAGGAACATACTTAAATATCTTAAAATTCCATTTATTTCATGTCTTAAGAATGGCACCTGTTTCAAATTTTCATCATCTTGTTGAATGAAAACAGAGTAATAAAGAAGACACTAAAAATCATCCAGAGATTGCTATAATGGAAGTTTCTTCCTGTAACTTTACACTCCCCTCATGTGTATTTATGTTTAGATAGGTTATATGTTGTGACATTTGTCCACATATTCATGTATATGACTGTTTGGAAAAAATATGAAACTATTTTTAATTTGCTTTTTTGACTTTCAGTGTTCCTAAACATCATAAACATGTTGTAGCTACAGCAGTTCAGTGGCAGCATCTTTTATTGGAGAGTCCATCGGTCTCTAGTCTTCCTAGGAACTATACTGGAGAGCTGAGTTTGGGTGAAATATCTGGGTAATTAAGACACTAACATGCTGATCTGCCTGGAAACTCCCATTGCTGAAGTCTTGCATCAAACCTCTTCCTTTTTTCCTCTTTTCCTTGCCATCTTGGTAATGGGTAATGGGATCTCATTTGGGATTTCCCCCATTCCCTGGGCAACATTTGACAATGTATGGCTGTGTTTTGACTTCCACTATGTAGAGACCTGCATCTAGAGGCCAGAGCATTAAGCATTCTATAACATCCATGTTGAGGAACATGGGCTAAGTAGGCATTTACTTTACTTTCCTTTTATTAAAATAATTTTTATTGAGTTTTTCTTTGAAAATTTCATATATGTAGAAAGAACATGTTTATTGTACTTTGATTATTATAATACCCAATCCTCTCCAATTTCCTGCCCACCATATAAATCCTTTTATCCCTACAAGTTCTCTTTCTGCATTCATGACATCTTAGGCTTTTGGTTTGTTTGGTTATTATTATTTTTTGACTGGGTTTACCAGAATTATCTGAATGACCAGGGATTTGGAATTATCCTGGTGATCTCCGAGGTGGGCACACAAAGAAAACAATGACTACCCTCTCTCATATTCATCAGTAACCAATAGTTCACCAGAGTGCAGAGGCATTTCTCTATTCCATGATTGACATTTTACTCATAATTATATGGTTATATAATTTCAGGGATGACCAGTTGGTGTTAGTAGGTCCTGTAGTGTTGTAGGTCTGTTGTAGACAGTCACAGCTGCTGGGAGGTCATGACCATGATGCCTAGAGCACAACCAGAAGACAGCATTTCACACCCTTCTCTCCATCTTCTGGCTCTTATATTTTTTTCAAACCCTCATTCATGGCAATTTATCTAAACAACTGTGTAAGTTTGCCCTTAGGTGCCATGACCTCTTCAGGGTTGGATATTTGACCAGAACAGCTATGAATTCACTCTTGTAGAGGGGCCAACAAATCTAATCAGAAAAAAACCTCATTGGTCACCCCCATAATAGTTGACACTACTATACTTGTAAGGATATTTAACTAACAAGTTGGTGTTAGGTCTTAAAGAAACCTGCCCTTTATCATCAACAAAAGATCGGGATGTTAGTACTCAAAGAAACCCAAAGAAACTTCAAGTGGGAAAAGTCTCTCTCAATACCTGTGGCTCCAACCAGCACTTCTCACTCTGCCCCCTACCCTAAACCTCTCCCCAGGCACTGGGCTTCTGCTACCTTTCCCCAGCCTCTGATTCTATATAACTTTAACCATTTAGTCAGGTGGTATCTTGGTCTCCTGGCACACCCCTGGCCTCTTGGCTCCTGACTGGCTTTGCACTAGCATCTCTCTTGGTCCACTGTGCTGTGGGATGTTCTGTATGGCAAATGTGTTGCTAATAAAACACTGATTGGCCAGTGGCTAGGCAGGAAGTATAGGCGGGACTAACAGAGAGAATTAAAAGAACAGGAAGGCGGAGGGAGTCACTGCCAGCCACCACCAGGACAAGCAGCATGTAAAGATGCTGGTAAGCCACGAGCCATGTGGCAAGGTATAGATTTATAGAAATGGATTAATTTAAGATATAAGAACAGTTAGCAAGAAGCCTGCCACAGCCATACAGTTTGTAAGCAATATAAGTCTCTGTGTTTACTTGGTTGGGTCTGAGTGGCTGTGGGACTGGCAGGTGAAAGAGATTTATCCTGACCGTGGGCCAGGCAGGAAAACTCTAGCTACACCACTTGGTCCCCTTTCAACTCTCTCAGGCTCCTTCTTTCATAGTCCAGTTCAGTCTGCTGGCCATGTTCAGTCTAGACTCTTCCAGATGCTTCTATCTGTTTTCTCCTTCACATCTACAATAAACCACCTCCTCAACCATCCCTTGGAACAGGAGTGTCCTCATTTTTATCCTTCAGTTGGTGTTGGGGATCATAGGTTCCATAGCTTGGTAAGACTGTCATTGTTTTCATTTTGTTGTTGAATTCTCTAAGTAGTTGATGTTTGTTCATCCTTCCTGTTAGTCTGCTTAGTCCCATGAGGGCTAGACTCCACTTTGTCCATCTCACGGACAGTGAGGACAAAGGCTCAGCAAGGTTAAGTAACTTGTTCGGGATGACACAGCTGGGGCCTACTAAATCTGGGTTTGAAACTGGAGCATCTGCTTGTACTTCATTTTGCAATGCTGTCATCTTTTGTCTTTACAACTGATTGGCTAATTTAGACCTTCATGTGGATCTCTTTCATCACACTAATTACCACATAGCTTTCCTGATACTTACCTCCACCAGTTAGTCTTTCTGAAATGCAGCCTGATCTTCTTCCTCTCCTGGTTATGACATCCTGTGATAGCTTGTCACCTGATCATAAGGCCTTGGTGCTTCCTCTCACCCCATTTCACTGTACTCACTATTTAAAACTTCCTGAGCTACTAAATTCCAGCAATGTTCTATTTTCAGATTTATGTTTACTTGAGTTGAACCTTCTTCCTTTTACTTGACGACTGAACACCCATCCAGACCATCAGTATGAAGATTTTGTTGTTGTTAAACTGTTTGTTTATATGTTGGTGTAATCTCAGACTTAAAGAAAAATTGCAAGAAGAATGCACAGAATTTCCCTATTCCTCTCAATGGGCTTCTCCTCATGTTAAGAGTTAAACTTGATGTTTAACCATGCTGCGTTGACTCCCATGGCAGGCCTGCCCCATTCTGAATGGAGATGGAGGAGGAGTGGATGGGGGGGGGTAGAAGGAAATGGGGGGAGGGAGCAGGAGGAGAGGAGAGAGGGGAACTGGTCAGTATGTAAAATAAATGAAAAAAATAAAATAAAGAGTTAAGAGTTTACTATTTTTTCTTTCTTTTCCACAAAACTGATTTATTATAAGTGTACATAGAAAGGTGGAACACACAGTTAACCTTCCAAAATATTTTTATTGTTGTGAATTGATAATTTTATTGTAGTCTTCTTTGAAAAAAGTCTCAAAATTTAACTTCCTTTGTTGCAAAAGTGATTTTAAGATACAGTGTTATTCATTAAGCATTAATTAAAGAACAACAAGATAATTAGTGGGATCATCAACATTACAAGGAACATTAGATTGTTCTAGAAAAGGACAACTTAGCTAGAAACACATTAATTTTTCTTTTTTTCTTATTTTTATTTTTATTGCTCTTTTTAATTTTTTTAAAATATTTTTATTTTATAATTAACTTAATTTCACATATCAGCCACGGATTCCCCCATCCTCCCTCCTTCCACCCCCCATCCCTCCCCCCTCCAATACACCCCCCATTCCCACCTCCTCCAAGGCAAGGTCTCAATTTTTCAAAAGTTGTGCAGATGATAGAGTCAGGGAGAAAAAAAACATTTAAAATGACTCTCAGGGAATATAGCTTTAAATTATTGTTTGGTAACACACACTTTCATAATTATTTTATTTTATTAAGGTAATACAATAGGACTCATCTGAGCCCAGTAGCCCCCACCAGCCAGTGGTACACACCTTCAATCTCAGCACAGAGGAGGAAGAGCCAGGTGGATCTCTGAGTTCATGGCCAGCCTAGTCTACAGAGCCAGTTCCAGAAGAGCTACTTAAGAGAAACCCCTGTATCCAAAAATGAAAAAAGAAGAAAAGAAAACCTGTCTGCTACTATAATAATTTCTTTACCTCTGCACATAGCAAAACATCCAAATTACACTATATTTTCTTGAGTACAATAAATCAACATTGTGTTTATAGTATTGTCCAATATATGGCCATATTGTAATTTTTGAATTAAAAAAATATGACAGTACAGAACATTTTCAGCATGGTTTCTAAATAATTCAACTTTTCCTCATGGTTCCTAGATGTTTAGTTAAATATTGAAATTGATGAAACGTCAGTAGAGCTTCTCATTCTGCAAATGACCCTGACCCTGTTTTTAGTACTTTACTGACTGCATTTTTATTCACATGGCAGAATTAATTTTATAGTGTAGAATAATAAATACCCTTAACCACTTAAAACATTCATAAATCTTTAATGGCTTACTTCTGTTTCAGTTGTAAATTCAGACTAGAGTATGAAAGAAACAAGTTAGAAGAAACATACACAATGAGCTAGGCATGGTGACATATGCTTATAATAACAGCCCTTGGTAATTTTAAGTCATCCTCAGTTAAAAAGAAAGTTTGAGGCCAGTCTGGAAAACATGAGATCCTGTCTCAACAAAACAAAATGAAATGAAGAAAAGGAAGTAGAAGGAAGAGGGAGGGGAGGAGGAAAGAAACGTATTTCTAGTCAATTATTTGACTTGATTCTTTATTCATTGTGATGTTTTTCATACTTCTTTAGGTAGACAGAGTTATTTATTTAACCACACACTCAATCACTTATTTATTTTACTTGAGTTGTCTTAACCATTCACATGGGATTAAACCTCTAGAAGGTTTACTCTGGTTACAAGGAAAAGCAGTGGGTTATTATATGGGCTAAATTCTGAAAGACAACATAGTGAACATTCTCATTGGGTGAGGTATATATTTCACTGCTTTAAAATACATTTTAAAAAGTTTTTAAAGTATCTGTTACTGTATAGCAGGACTCTCAAGAAGTGTGATACTACAGTTGTCCCACTTTCCACTTTGGAAGTGGAAGTATTACTGATATTAATGACACTTTATAGTTATAGAGTTTATAAAGAGTTTATTATGGCTAGATATCAGGCCAAGAACATCACAGGGATGTCATCAAGTCCTTACAGTTACAATTCTATTTATTGTCCCTGTCTCACATGGAAAGAAACAGTTTCGAGGTGAAACACCTGCCCCAGAGCCACAATACTCCTTCTAAGCCTTAGTTTTGCTTCTAATACTATATTTTATTTCTGATAAAACATAACCAATTCAAGTATTTTCTAGTGTCTCATTAAATTATACCTATTTCTACAACACTTTGTTCCTGTAATAGAATTTGTGTTACTTATTAAAATGAGCTATGGCTTGTTTACAGAAGGCTGGGAATTCATTATTACTTAATGATTGAAAATGACACAGTGGATCTAGCTTTGGAAACCATAGTAACCCAAATATGAACACTTTAGAGCATGCTGTTGAATGGCCATAAATATACTGATTTCTTTTTCTCTTGTTCAAGGTAATTTTGTGCCACATTGTGTGATCTGTGGAGAGGAGACAGAACTAGCTAAAAAGACCTAGACTGGCAAAAAGGTGTGTAGATTCTAGTAACTAGCTGATTACATTGCCTTAAGGAATAGCTCATATGTACAACATAATATTAAGACACACAGAAAATGCTCTTTAGATCTCATGAAGTTCTAAAGATGCTATCACATTTATGACCACTTTCCTTCTCTGTTCACTGTGCATTTATTAGCATGCTGTACTTAAAGAGAATTGGTGTCATTTCCTATTAATTAGATATTTAATGTATATTTGGTAAAATAGGCAGTTTGAATTTTATTGAGCTTCTTTGACAGTTACTATTAATATCAGCTTGACAGAATCTATAATCATTCAGCAGACAAGCCTAAGAGCAGTCCTGAAATGGATCTAGATTAGGTAAACCTTGGGCCTGCCTATGAGGGGTTATCTAGAGTAGGTAACTGGGATGGTAAGGCTAATTCTGATTGTGGAAGCACTAATACATGGCTGTAGCCCTGTACCAAATAAAAAGAAGAGCTACACATGAGAATTCAACTTTCTTTGCTTCCTCACTGTGGACATCATGTGACCAGCTACCTCAAAATCCAACCACCAGAACTTCTCTACCATTATGAACTACAAGCCAAAATACAGCCTGAAGCAATTGTGTTTTATTAGGATATTTTGTCACAACAACTTCAGTATGATTTTGGACTCCAAATTCCCATTAGCTTAAGTAAGAGAAGGATTACAATATATTCAACACACTACTGTAATGAAGGTAGGGATTCTAGGAAAAATCATCGCAATAATTGGAAACACAGAGTTTCTTTTCTCTTTCTTCTCCTGGCAACATTTTTCACACACACACACACACACACACACACACACACACCATAGTCCAAGTCTAAAAGTGCAATATTTATAGTTGTCATATGTTTTAAGTTTAGAAAAAAAGTAATTCTGGGTTCTATTTCCCAGGTTTCTTGGTGATTACTCAGTGTAGGTATTTCGTGCTGACTTGTGAAGTAGATATTTAGAGATTTATAACTGGTAGTGAGACAATACTACTTAGAGGATTTGTAGGACCAGTGTAAAACCAAAACATACAGACCTTGGTTCAAATTTATAAAGTGTTTTAAGATGACAACAGTAGAGCATTAAGGCAAGGAAAAGACATGTTGTAGCATGGAGCCCCATTTGGTCATGCAAAATCCATGGTATGAAACCATCCTTGTACAGCTAACTTAGTTTTTAAAAATATTTATTATTTATTTATTTTACATCCTAACCACAGTTTCCCCTCTCTCTTCTCCTCTCAGTCCCTCACTCACCCTCACTTCACCTCTGAACCCCCATCTACTCCTCCTCCATTTCTACTTAGAAAAGGTCAGGCCTCCCATGGACATCAACATAACATGGCATCACATTACAGTATGACTGAGCACCTTGCCTTGTATTAAGGCTGGGCAAGGCAATTCAGTATGAAGAACAGGATCCCAAAAGCTAGCAAAAGAGTCAGAGAGAGCCCCTGCTCCCACTGTTAGGAGTCCCACAGAAGACCAAGCTATACAACTGTCACATCTATGCAAAGGGACTAGGTTAGTTCAATGCAGGCTCCCTGGTTGTCAGTTCAGTCTCTGTGATCCCCAATGAGCCCAGGTTAATTGATTCTGTGGGGTTTCTTGTGATATCCTTGACCCCTCTGGCTCCTACAATCCTACCTTTCTCTCTTCATTGGGGTTCTTCTAGCTTGGGCTAATGTTTGACTGTGGGTCCCTGCATCTCTTTCCACTAGATGCTGGATGAAACCTCTCTGATGACTATTGGGCTAGGCACCAATCTATGAGTATAGCAGAATATTTTTAGGCATCATTACATTGATTTTTTTCTCCAGTCCTGTTTGGTTCTATTCTAGGTCTCTGGGCCATCCAGCCTCTGTTTCCTAGTGCTCCAAGCAATGTCAAGGGTAGGCTGACTCTCTTGGCATGGGTCTCAGACTGGGCCAGTCATTGGTTGGCCACTCCCATAATCTCTGTGCCATCCTTACCCCAGCACATTCCATAGGCAAGACAAACAGTAGGTCAAAGGTTTTGTGGCTGGGTTGCTGTCCTAATATCACCATCTGGAAGTCTTGCCTGGTCACAGGAGACAGGATGTTCAGGCTATGTATCCCCTCTTGCTAGAAGTCTTAGTTGGGTTCATCCTTGTAGATTCCTGATTCTGAAATGAACCCCTTTCCAGTCAGCTCTTTCTCCCCCAACCCACCTTCAGGTTCCCGTCACTGCTGATCCCCAGTCCACCCACAGAATCACTTCTATTTGCCCTTCCCAGAGAGATTGAGTGTTCTCTTTGAGCTCTCCTTGTTCCCTTGCCTCTCTGGGTTTGTGGATTGCAGCATGGTTATCCTTTACATCTAATATACACTCATGAGTGAATATATACCATATGTGTCTCTCTGGGTCTAGGTTATGTCACTCTGGATGTTTTTCTAGTTCCATCCATTTGCCTTTGAATTTCATGTCATTGTTTTTAACAACTGAATAGTATTCCATTATGTAACTGTACCACATTTTCTTTATCCATTCTTTGGTTGAGGGACATCTAGATTGTTTCCAGGTTCTGGCTGTTACAAATAAAGTTGCTATGAACATAGCTGAGCAAATTTCCTTGTAGTATGATTAAGCATCCTTTGGGTGTATGCCCAAGAATGGTATAGTTGGATCTTTAGGTAGATTAATTCCCAATTTTCTGAGAAACTACCACACTGACTTCCAAAGTGGCTGTACAAGCTTACACTCCCACCCACAGTGGAGGAGTGTTCCCCTTGCTCCACATCCTCTCCAGCATGAACTGTCACTTGTGATTTTGATCTTAGCCATTCTGACAGGTATGAGATGAAATCCCAGAGTCATTTTGATTTGCATTTCCCTTATGGCTAAGGATGTTGAACATTTCTTTAAGTGCTTCTCAGCCATTTGAAATTCCTCTGTTGAGAATCCTCTGTTTAGATCTGTAGCCCATTTTTAAATTTGATTATTTTTTTATGTCTAGTTTTTGAGTTCTTTATACATTTTGGAAATCAGCATCTGTCAGATGTGGAGTTGGTGAAGATCTTTTCTGTACACTGTCATTTGTCCTATTGACAGTGTCCTTTGCCTTACAGAAGCTTTTCAGTTTAGGAGGTTCCATTTATTAATTGTCCATCTTAGTGTCTGTGCTCCTGGTGTTATATTTAGGAAGTTGTCTCCTAAGCCATTGCATTCAAGGCTCTTTCCAACTTTAGCTTCTATCAGGTTCAGAGTACCTGGTTTTGTGTTGAGGTCTTTGGTCCACTTGGACTTGAGTTTTGTGTAGGGTGATAGATATGAATCTATTTACATGGTCCAGATGAATCTCTCTCACTCAAGCTCTGGCAGCAGCTTATAACATAATCACTCAGAGGTTTATATTAATTACAAACTGTATAACCTATGGCTCAGGCTTCTTGCTAGCTAGCTCTTTCATCTTAACTCAACCCATTCCTATTAATCTATGTTTTGCCACGTGGCTTCACGGCATTACCTTTTTGCTCACATCTTACTTCTCCTGGCAGGTGGCTTGCAGTATCTGCCTGACTCTACCCTTCTTCATCTCCATCTTCCATTTGATTGTACCTCCTAACCTTATTCTGCCTTGCCATTGACCAAACAGCTTTATTTATCAACTAGTGAGAACAACGTATATTCACAGTGTACAGAAAGACATCCCACAGCATTCCTGAGTATGCAAAAATTGGATTTTGGTTTCTATATTTATTTCTTGTGCCCTTTCTTGGTTTCTTTTCCTTCTATTCATTTTGTCCGATTCCAATATATTAGTTTTTGATTTATCTTATTTTATTTTAATTTTATCCCTTAGAAGCCAATTTGTTTTCTAATGGTAGACACAAAGGGGGTGAATTTGGATGATAGGGAAGGTGGACAGGAACTGGGAGGAGTAGAGGGAGGAGAAACTGTGATTAGGATAGATTATATGAGAAAAACTATTTTAAATAAAAGAAAAAAAGAAAAAAGAACCCAACTTAGATAAAGCCTGGCACATGGGTTGGTTCTGAGGCTCTAGGATATTTTGTAAACTGGAGATTTCAGAAAATAAAAGAGACTGAGTGTTGGTGGTGGTCCACTTGGGAAACTTGTAACAAGAAGAGGTCCCTTCTTTGCTTCCTTCAGGTCTTCCTTTAAATCCCAGATCCGTGGCTTTACTTGGGGGCTTTACTTGGCTACTTTTGTTTTCATACTTCAATATCCTCTACTATTGAACAATAATCATAACAGTACTGACCACAAGGTTTTGGGGATGATTAAATGAAATGAGCTAAAACGTGTAATGTATTTAGAACAGAGAAGTACTGAATTCAGCTGTGTGCATTTACAAACTTGCTGTGGAATTTGAACAAAATGATTTTCAAATGGCTTATTATATTGCCAGGAACAGAGGATCAACTAAATGTATAGCTGTTACCATCTATCACCACCACCACCACCACCATCACCTCTATCACCACCATCACCAACTCCACCATCTTCACCTCCATCACCACCTCCACTTCCACCATTGCCACCACCACCGATATCACTACCGCCACCTTCATTTCACAAATAGATTCAAGTGGTGCTTTAAAGTTAGAATTCTTTCAAAACCAACTAAGAGTAGATTAATCGTCTTACAAATATTTTTCCATTACTAAATTTTAGCTAAAGAAATATAAACTTGGCTAGGTGATATACTCAAGTGTGACATTGCTAATATTTGTACTTCACACATACAACCGTAAACTATGACCAGGTCATTTGCCTTCCACACAGGTCTCTTACCCCTAGACTTCACCTTAATAGATGATCAATGAACATTTACATGTTAAGGACCCTCTGCCCACATGCTTTTGTGGCACTTACTGCCATCTGAGAAATGACTTTATAACATTCTTTCTTACCCCAAACAAACACCACTCACCAAGAAAGTGCAATCATTGTGAAGTATGTTAGAAAGAATAGGGAACAAAATTAGGAGAACTTACCTCATCTGAAGAGTTTGGAAAGGATGTGAAAAGAAGTTCATATTGAGTGGTGAGGATGAGATAGGTGGAGGTTCTCCAGAAAGAAAGGAGAGTGCGGGTGCAGCCCAGAGCTGGGAAACACCTCAGGTATGCCCCATCCTGAGCTGGGAGACAGCGCAGGTGTGCCCCATCCTGATTTGGGAGGCAGCTCAGGTGTGCCCCATCCTGAGCTGGGAGACAGTGCAGGTGTGCCCCAGCCTGAGCTGGGAGACAGCGCAGGTGTACCCCAGCCTGCAGACTCATGATGAGCTTTCTGTGGTCCTCATTTTGTTGCAGTTGTTTCCTTTGTTCTTCAGATTCAAACCCAGAGACAAATTCTTTTCTGTTTTATTTTTTTTTAGAGACAAATTCTAAAACAACATATTTACTTTTATTTTTTCCTGTTTGCTTTTCATTGAATTTTTAATGGAATTATTTTTTATGCCTACTTTTAGATTCACTTTAGATTTGTAGAAAAATGTAAAAGGTAGTATAGACTCCTTTTATCACTGTCCTTATATCTCTACCTTCTATCACTACCAGAATGCATACATTATTCAGACGCATTTTCCCCCACCCCCAGTGTCTGCTTTATTGCTGCTGTTGCTCCAGGACCCTGAATGACATTTGGTTGCCCTATTTTAGGCTTCTTTATCTATGACAGTTTCTTATGTGTTCTTTGATTTCGATGACCTTAATGCTTATGATGTTGTGTAATGTTTATTCCTGGGGAGATATAAAGAAACATTTATTCACTCTGGATAGGGCACAGATGACAGGTCAATGTTCATGTTGGTGAACGAATGAGTTTTGGGGGTTATTTATTGGAGCATGGATGGGAGCTTACTTGTGGGAGCACAGGTAACTCAAGGGCATTGTATTGTTGAAAAGGTCACTCCAACTTGTGTGACTACCAAGGAAAGCTGAATCCTTGAAGCTCCCTTCCTGTCTTGAGTCAACTTCACTAAAGAGAGTCTTCTTGTCTCCTCTCTCCAGCAATTGTTTGTTGCTGTTATAGCCTGGTGGGTGATGTGGTTATGAATCTTGTAACTTTGGGAACTTCCTGAGACTAGTGAGTTTTCACAGCTTTTACAGTCTTCTGAGGTTCCCACCTGCTTCAAGTATGGAGTGTTTCAATATGGAAGAAATGGCTACATTATAAGTATTGGTCAGGTATTTTAAGACTGTCTTTACATTAGTGCAGCAGTTCTCAAACTGTAGGTCATGACCCCTTTAGGGGTCACACATAAGATACCCTGCATATCAGATATTTACATTATGATTCCTAACAGCGGCAAAATTTCAACTATGAAGTTGCAAGGAAATAATTTTGTGGTTGGGGGTCACCACAACATGAGAGCTGTGTTAAAGGGTTGTAGCATTAGGAAGGGAAGGTTGAGAACCATTTTATTAGACTTCGTGTTTTCTTGAGGTTGCAGTAGAGATAGCAATTTAGAGACATAGACTACAAAATGTAAGATTATCGTTTCATCATATCCTATCAAGATCATATGCTGACCCTCAATGTAATATTACTATTGATAATGACTTGGATCCTACCTGAACTATTGCTGTCATTTCTTTTTTCATTATAAAATCATTTTCTCTTTCCTTCTTACTATGTGTTCTCTCTGGAAGAAATTCAAGGCATGACTTCTTAACTGGTGAGATGTTGCTTTCTTCTTTCTCTGTGGCATGCTTAGTTACATAAATAATGAGTTCTTCTAAATTTCCTAATAGATCATTTACTTATAACAGTATAGACTTGTGGATACTTACTAAACACTTGAGTTCTATCTCAATAATATTTCCTTGGTTTTGCTGCTCAGATTATTATAGCTTTGCCCATTGGGGAGTCTTCCAGTTGATATATCTGATACTTTGTAACACACCACCCATAGAAACATAAGGAACTTCAGAAAGCATTTTTCTAACCTTTTGATACTATACAATTCTATGGATAATCTTTTACACTTCCTACCACAGACCTTGAATTGGCTGTTACTCCAGGAATCCCTGTTTCTTTTTATTAAAGAATGTGTTAGAAATGAACATCTGGGTACTGAGTAATCTGTTGAACTTTAATAACCTACACCAAGTAATTGCTGGCCCAAGTATACAAAGAATAAAAGAAAGTAGAGCGGTCTTAATGGAACTCAGGCTGGGAGCCTGTCATGTGTGCCAAATGCCTCTCTACTCATTTTCAACATTTTTTGGTTGGTCATTTGTTGTTGTTGGTAGATCTCTCTAGACAGAAGCTTATGCCCTTCTTATCTGAAATCCAGATTTTACTTATAGGTCAAAGGCAAGAGGAGGTAAAAATTTCCATTTTTTTTCCACCACAGCATTAGGAGTAGATGAGAAACAGCAAAGACAATACAAAGAGTAAGATTCAATATCAAGGGACTGATCCAAAGAAGGTGGGACCAATCCAAGGAAGGTAGGTCACAGAAGAACTATGAAATTGAAGTGGAAAATGGAAATTTTAAGGTATAAAAAAGAAATACCAGAGTTGAAAAGAGATATAATTTGTTCAACTGATATAAAAAAAAAAAGATTGGAAGTGGAGAGACAAATAGGAAAACAGAGGGATCGGATGTTAGAATAAGTACAAAGTGAGTCAATTAGGGGCAATACTGATGTGAAGAATGAGTAAAGAAAATCAAAATGGTAGATGACAGGGGGTGGGCAGCATTCCATGTTCATAGTTGCAGGCAAGTCTGCCACAGGGTTTGTGGCCAGATTTTGTTTTCTGGACCTAATGATATTTGGAAACAATCTTGAAAAGTAAACATTTTAATAGAAGTTTGTTTCCATTGGATTTGGATAATAACATTGTATTTTCTTCTCAAACAGTGTTTTATTGTAAGCATCTATAGTAGTTTGGAACTTACTCACAGAGGTTATTGGTGCTCTTCTTGATAGAGGGAGACATTATGGGGTTGGGAAGAAACCTGGTGCTAGGGAAATTCCCAAGAATCCACAAGGATGACCCCAGATTAGACTACTAGCAATAGTGGAGAGGGTGCCTGAACTGGCCTACCATAGTAATCAGATTGGTGAATACCCTGTCATCACAGAGCCTTCATCCAGTAACTAACAGAAGCAGATACAGAGACCCACAGCTAAGCACCAGGCCGAGCTCTGGGGGTTCAGTCAGAGAGAGGGAAGAAGGATTGTTTGAGCAAGGGGGAAATCTACAGAGACAATTGAACCAAGCTCTTAGGAACTCACGAACTTTAGACTGACAGCTGTGGAACATACATGAGATTGGAGTAGGCCCTCTGAATATGGGAGACAGTTGTGTAGCTTGGTCTGTTTGAGGGGCCCCTGGCAATGGGAACCGGATCTATCTCTGGAACATGAGCTGGCTTTCTGGAGCCCATTACCTATGGTGGGACGCCTTGTTCAGCCTTGATGTGGGGGAAGGGGTTTGGTCCTGCCTCAACTGAATGTACCAGGCTTTGCTGACTCCCCATGGGAGCCCCTACCCCTTTGCAGGAGGGGATGAAGGATGGGTCTGGGGAGGAAAGCTGGGGAGGAGCAGGAGGCGGGATGAGAGGGGGATCTGTGGTTGGTATGTAAAATGAATAAGAAAATTTCTTTAAAAAAATAGAAATGAGCTCAATGAAAAGATTCTACTTCAAACCTAACCACATGAAAGTCTTAATGACTTAAGGAATAGGCAATTCTATAGACATCCCAAGTGACAAAGAGTCTTAATTCACAAATTAAAATACCAGCTGCAAGAAATCTTCATTCATTTATGTTTTATGATAACCAACAGAACTAGAAATTTGGTGCAAATTCTTGCCTGAGCTAGGGACTTTCATTGGGAAAGGAAGTTGTTACCATATAAATATATTGACTCCTCTATGTCCTCAATTGGATTTGTGACTCCTTTCACTATCTGTTTTAGCCCTTGCTGTGTTTAAAGGTAAAGAGAGAGGAGAGAAGTGGCAAGGGATTGGATGGAGCTTACTGCTGTACTGAAAACAGTTCTGCCACTCAGACTTGGAAAGCTGGCCATTCCTGCTCCAGGACACACTGGATTCTTCAGGGTTTTCCTTCATGGTCTCCTAGTCTTTATTTTCTCTTGTGAACAGCTCCACAGCTCATAGTCTGAGTGCAGTACATACTTGGCATCTTCTTGCTGAAGCCTTTCCCCAGAATTCTATTGGCCAGCACAAAGTCAGCCGTGTTCTGACATTTTCTTTCTTGAGTATCTCAGTTCCTGTCCTTGGGGAAATAGTTACTCATTCTATGCTTTGAAGTTGGGAGTGGAGATCATTCCCTGGCAGCAATAGTTGCTATGTGACCACTGTCAATGCCAGTTCTCTCTCTCTGTCGTTCATCCTGGGAACTAGCAACAACTTATCATGTAACCCATGTTTCTATGAAGGCTTTTCCCTAGATTTGGGATGAAAAGATTGAGACTTCTTTCTTCGTTACTTTTTGGGTGTGAGGAGGATTCACACAGCTATTGACTGGCTTTACCTTCTACAGTGAAGTTGTTTAGGGTAGTTATGTTCTAAAACATCAGTGAGAACTCTGGGTTAGTAACCACCAAGTCACTGCTCCTCGGTGGAAATACATAGTCAGATTGTTGATTCATTGACATTGAATCCACTGCCAGCAATATTGTAACTTGTGCCTGAATGCAGCAGAGTCAGAGCTAGTGATTTCTCTGGAAGGGAGTTGAGCTTTCTTGTGTTTACAATGTCAGATGGCACTGTAGCACTGTGCTTGCTACAACATCAGCAAACAGCAAAACTACCAACAACTAGCACAAAAATGGAGAAATCCTTAGCACTAAACATTCTGTGGAGAGGACCTTACTTCGAGTCAGAGAGCTGAACTGAGAAGGCTGGGGACATAGCTAACATCTCAGGTGACAATGTGTACAGATTGTGATTGAGCAGGTCACAACGTGCTAAATGGCCAGCAAGGTGCAAATAGTACTGATTTGGGAGTTGCAAACACATTTTTGTGAGTGGACAAGTCTGTGAATAGGGAGCCCGTGATATGAAGATGGATGACAAATGCTTTCAATGATATCCTCACATGTATTCACCCTGCTTTATTTCAAATTTATATTCTTGGTCTGGCTGATGTTCCCAGAAGTCAGGCATGAGGCCCTGGAGCCACTCCCTTGGCAAAGCTGAACATGACAATTAGAAGCTTCACCCTGAAATCCGAACTCTGTTGTCCTTCACTGTTTCATAGAAATGTGAATCTTTACAATTAAGTTGAAAACACACTTGAAAGTGTACCAGTTGGGTTACATTGCTACACAAACCAGAAACTACATCTGGATAATATAAGGTAAAAATATACTTATTGGAAGGAGATTGTGAAAAAACAGGACCCTGGAGAGACACAGGACTTGAATTAGAAAAAAAAAAAACAGTGGCAAAGGAGACAGAAGATGGGACTGCCACCAGTAAGTACCACACTCTGAAAGGACTACATGTGGTGGCTGCCAGGGTCCATAGTTTACTGCACCTGGGTATTATGTAGCCATCTGCTCACCAAAGGGATTCTCCTCTTCCCTCTTTAGGTTACCAAACAAATTCTGGAGCAGGTACCTCCTGCTGACTGAGCAGAATTCTGTGTACTCTGAGCAATGGAGGCTATAAAACTAAGGACAGGACAGTTTTACATTCTGTACTAGGAGGAAGGGCCTGTCTCACCAAGACTCATAAAGTAAGAAATTTACCATGTGTATAAAGAGAGGGTGTAGATATTTAGCAGACAAAAAACAAATGACCAAGATGCCTCTTGTTTATTTAGGATTGGTAGAGAATGCCAAAGTCACCTACTTAGGTGGCTCTCTCTTTCCATTGAAGGAGACCCCTGCAAAGAACCTTGGAAAATGTCCTCATTACCTTTACTTGAATTTTCAAAAGAGGGAGAAATTTTCCCACCAGAAGGTAGTAGGGCCTAATCTTCTGTAATTTGTCTGACAGATTTTATGATTTTCAGTTCATGGAATTGTTTCATTTTGGTTTCCTTCACTATACAGTTTGTCTTTATCTAAAGGATCATAGCTTATAAATGTCCAGTTTTTGATATAGTGCCCCTGTTCAAATTCAATGCACCCACACAGACTGGCAGACTTATACACTATTTATTCCATTAGCTGAACCTGAGATTGCTTTGGCTCCTTCATGACACTATAGCATAACTATGCTTGCACTGAGCCAAACCATTTAGACGTTTTCACAGGGACTGCCATCAAAGTCAGCCCTCCGACTGTGCCTTTAAACTTATTTATTTATTAATTGAAGCTGTTACATTTATCTATCCAGTGTTTGCTGCTTAGCTTTAGTTCAGCAGTCTGACTTTTTGAGATAATTTGGAATTTCAACTTTGGTGTTTTTGATGCTAAGACTCCAGGATTGTGCCGCCTGTTACTTTGTCTGGCATAGCTTCTCTGTTTTTACCCAAGTGATTGGTAAATTGTTGAATAGGAAATGACCATCTTAAAGAAGTGTGGCATTCCATTAACTTGATACATCAAGGTTGACCCAGGGTCTTTGAACAACATTTTCAATCTTTCTGCTCTTCTCAGGCCATCTTAAAACATCAATGGCTATCACTCTAAGGAGCATAGTCCTTAGTAGGGCTCACAAGAAATGGACTTGTCTGTCTCTGTTTTTCATTTTCCTCTGGGGCTGTTTTCTCCTTTCTTTGTGTTCTGTTCAGGAGACATTGCAGATCTGATACTTTACCCATGCTTTTCACCAGCCTCTTTTGTCAGACCCATGGGTTTCAGGTTAAGCAGTAGCTCCCCAGGAAATTTTTTCTTTACACAGTGAGTTTCTTCTATTAAGGTCTCTCACAATTTTATTCTGCAATTTCACACACTCTAGTTTCCTAACTCCATCTGATTCCTCCCTAGGCTTAAACATGGACAAAGTACATGTTTAGATGATAACTGTAGGAAGGGTGCAGGCATTCAGAGCATGCCCACTACATTAAATGATACTTGGCAATGGTCATAGCCTTTTATCATGAGTTATGTTGTTATTTGAATGTGAAATATTCTCCATAAGTTTCATATGTTTAAACACTTGACCCCAACTGACTGTGATATTTGGCAAAGTTGTAGAACTATTAAGAGGTGGAGCCTTGCTGAGGAATTGCATCACTGGGGTGGGACTTAAGTTTTATGGTCTGTCCCACTTCCTGTTCCTGTTCACTCTGCTTCCTGAGTGTGACTAGCTGATCTCCTGACCTGCTACTGTGTCTTCTTCACCATAATGGAATATATTCCCTTAAACTGTAAGCCAGAACAGACTTTTTCTTCCTTAAATAGTTTCTTGTTAAGTATTTTGTCACAGGCATGACACTAGTAACCAATATAAAATACAATGGTTATTGTACACTGAAAATAATTTAGCCTATATTATGTTATACAGATAATGCTACATTAACCTACCATAGAAGGGACTTGACTTGTAAACTACAGAAGAAAAAACAAAAGTTAGCAGTATTACTCAGTTGTGAAAACAAAAAGTCATGAGCATTTAAATTGTCCTTATATTATTTTTATCATTCCTGGAAGGATTTCCCTTCAACAGCAGCATTCTCTCACTGAAATAACAAGGACAGCAATGCGGGCACCTTGCTTAATTATGTCTAATGCATTCAGTGAGATTATTCTTCCAAATAAAGTTAGTAAGGTAGGAAAATTTGTGCCACCATCAGAGTATGTTAAGTTATGTTAACAAGGGAAAAATGTTACCTCATAAGAAAGCTTTAGCCTTTGTTTACCTTGGCCATTATCCATTAGAATAATCTACTGAAATGCATGTGATTTCTAGGTGCTAACACTGAACACATACCGTGAACTTTAGATGGAGATATTAGTGAACAAAATCAGTCACTTAGAAGGTAATGGCAGTTTTGGATATCCAACAAATAGACAAAACATGACATGTCAGGGAAATTCATAAGGAAGTCTAGAATACAAGGCAAACATGGCGGAAATCCATTGCCTGGGCAAACATTTTACTCTACTAATGGGCTAGTTCTTATCAAATTGCTCTGCAAGTGTAGATAAAATAAAATCATGCCAATGCCTTCTCAAATATGAAAAGCTGAACAGAGACTTTTAACTAGTTCTTAAAAAAATATTTGCTCTTATACTTCCTGGTCCATAACTGAAAAGGGTCCAGTAAAGGTTCTGTAAGGATAATGCCCAACTGCAATTTGCATTGCTTCTAGAGGCAGTGGTAAGTTCATAACCTTTTATCTGAGACTCGTGCTTGGGTGATGTCACCACACCAGTTATTGCTTAAATCAATTTTGTTTTGTGAATATCTAAATCATGATTCTATGTTGTTGGAAAACTGAACTACTGGAGAAAATAGCGTTTCATACTCATTAAATAAAAGAATACTGTGTTTGTTTTGACAGCAAATAGCATAGACATCCAGTGTAATTGAGTCTCACAGACTGTATTATTCTAACATAATTGATTGGTCCAGTGGGAGAGGGGGAAAAGCCAGTTCTATAAAGCAATTGAATTAATGATTATAAAAATTGAATGGACTTGCCCATTTTTTTTTTCATTGTATGAATGGTTTGCAAAATTGAAGACAATAGTCAAGGGAAATACAAGACACAGCATGAAGGAGAAGTATGAGTTAATGATGGAATGGTGCTTATTCTTTTGGAATCCAGCTAACTGAACATCATTTGCCTTCAAGTTACACTGCAGTGAGGACACCTAAGTCACAGTGGGGGAGAGGAGAGATGCAGGCACAAACTAGGATCACCTCTCCAGCTTTCTGACTGGGTAAGTCTGAGAACTTTATCAAAACCAACAGCAACCCTGACATTATGCTCCTGTTATGAGCTAAGTTTCCTGCTAGGTGATTTGTGAATGCTATTAAATTTTATCTTCATGACTACAGTTTGGTGAATATGATTCTCCAAATTTTAAAAATAAGGATGATAGAGTCAAAAGGTTAAATCCCCTGCCCATATTTAACAACTAATAAATAACAGAGTTAAGACAACACTAGCTCTATCTGGTTACTGTAGTCTCTGTAAATATACATATATAGTTATATTATTGATATCTATATGAATATTGATATATAGAAAATCTTAATATACATACACATACATGCTTGTATATATCAATGTAGATATTTATGCTTATATATTTTGTTAAGATGAACATTTTGACTGTACCCAAGAAGGATGGCCATTGTAACTCTTAAATTACTGTCCATATGATCTTTTTATATCTTTGGCTTTTAGTTTCTTCATGTTTTCAAAATTGGAACAACTTGTCACCAAATAATGTTTAAAACTATTTGGGATTCTTGGCTTAGAGTAGCTGTCAAGTTACCAAACAAGGCAAGGGCAAGGAAAAACACAGTGCAGGAGAGAGAAAAGTTTCCAAAAGCTGAGCAAAGGGGTCCAGGAAGTTGTGCCTGGCTCCCCAGGCATTGCAGAATTTTTGATAGCAAGCAAAGGGCATGTGTGATTCATCTGTTTTGATCTGCACATTTAATACAAACAGTGCCTGGTGACAAAGCTCTTTCTCTTGCCTTCTTTTTCTCCACCAGACTTTGCAGGGCCCTGACAATGTTGAAAATGGTAAGTAAAACTCAGAAGATCTACTTGAAAAGAAATCACCCAGTTGCTAATTAAACACAAGAAAGGTCTGCAAATGCATCATCTACTATGATGCTTTCTACAGCATTGGAGAGAACGGTAGATGGAGAGCAGCGAGGCACCGTTTTTTAGAAGCCAGCAGTTCTGACAGTTCTCTATGTCCCTTCCTCTGACTGAGATGAGACCCAATTACAGGGCCTGGGAAAGTGTTGTGTGTAGTTTGTTCTAATGCACTTTTCCTCAGGATTCTGTTGCCAGCCTGCAGTTTCTCTCTTTGCTCCCCTCCCCCACCCGGTCTCTGTGTGTACACCCTGTGGCTAGAAGGCCACACAGTCTGAGCCAAAAGTATTTTCAATAGAAATGCCAGGAAAATGCTGTTTCTCAAGGCATCCAGAAAAGCAAACACAGCAGAAGCCAGCTTTATGAGAATCTCAAACCTAGACCTCCGAAAAGCAATCCTGCTTTCCAAGAGGAAGACGTTGAGATGATGTATACTGTTGCATTTTGTATTTTTTAAGGTGAATACCTCTAGAAGAGCTTATCAGAAATTGCTTTGTCTGAGGAAGTAGTGGGTTGTGTTTTGTTCAAAGTACAGTTGCTAATTGTCTACTTACGAATGAAGTACTGTCGAAGACGTTGCAGCTCACCTCATACCTTCCTCTCAGTGGAGTTTCCACATCATATTGTCACTGCTCTGCTCATATGTGATTCTTCCACTTGTGTAGTGGGGGAGTCTATTCCATTTTTCTTCCCTGTACCTCAGGACATGTTCCATAATTTACAAAACCTCAGATTCCAGAGACTCATCATCATGCAGGTAACTTCAATGTGCTGCTAAGCACATGCTATTAACAGTTATGAAGTATGGTACTGTGTTAGGTATGTAGCTGATAGAGATTTTTACATTGGAGAGATGGCTCCTGATGTGGGAATAGGGGTATTGGGGAGAGGTTCCTGGGAATGAAGCTTACCTGGGTATTCAAAGAGACAAATTAGATGTATATATATATATATAGTCTGGGTCCCAGACTGACTCAAAAAAGAAAAGAAAGAAAAGAAAAGAAAAGAAAAAAGAAAAGAAAAATGAAGCTGAACATCAAATTTTGCCTCTCTTTGCTTGCTAACTGTGGGTGCAATGTGACCTCATGCTCCTCCACCAATTATCCCTTTAGTAATAGACCACAGCCTCGAACTGTGAGCCCAAGTAGACCCTCCATCCTTAAGTTGCTTTTGTCAGATACTTGGTCAAAGTAATGGGAAAAAGAAAATAATAGAACAAACACACAAGTGTTTGTGTGTGTGTGTGTGTGTGTGTGTGTGTGTGTGTGTGTACTTAGAGATTAATTTTAAAGAATTGGTTTGTGCAAGTATCTGGACTAAGAATCTATTATCTATAGATCAAACTGATAAGCGGAACTTCATGTAAGAGTTGATTTTGCAGCTCTTGAGTCTAAAACACTTAGGGCAGGCAAGTCAGCAGGCTGGAACTTCAGGCAAAATCTCTATGTGCTTAAGGCAGAACTCAGTTTTTTTGGGAAGTAGGCAACATCAGTTTTTACTCTTAAGCCTGTAACTGATTGCTACCCCCCACATCATGGAGGTTAATCTACTTGAGTCAAATGATTGTAAGTGATAATTACTTCTGGGAAAGGCAACTGCAGCAATTCCTTTAGTGTTTGACCAACCCATTAAGCAGGAGAGTTTAGATATGTTGACAAATTAAATTAGCTACCACAGAAGACATTAGAATAATAGAATCGGTTGTCATGAATGACTGACATTTGATCCTGGCACTTCTGGAAAGGAGTGAGAACCAAGCTTGAGCAAGGCCCTTTGGATTTGTTCTAAGTTAAAGATGTCAATGGTAGGACTGAAATTGTATTACAAGTCAGACAGAACACATCCTACAGAATCCACCTAGCCATCATTGACTTGCAAAATTATATCAAACATCAGTATGGAAAAGTCAGAAAATGTGATGTTGGCTGCAGAGAGCTGGGCAGCAGGACCATCCTAAAGGAATCCTACTTTTATGATAAGTACACACTGATCATGATGTTTTGTTATATTCAATTATATTTTTAAAAGGAAGTCTACTATGCTTCATAATGCATTTAAAGTTTCACAAGAAACATGTTGTATTCAACTCTGCTAAAGATTCTAGCCAAAAAGGTACTTCCAAGTTTGAATAAAAATACTGAATTTGTAGCTAGATTTCCCACTGGAAACATTTACACACACACACACACACACACATACACACACACACACACACACACAGAGTAATATATATGAGTGTAGGCATATATGCAAGTATATATGTGTGTTTATATATGTGCATATCCATATCTATCTATCCATCTATATCTATCTATCATCTATCTGTCATCTCTCTATCAATCATATAGCCATCTATTTTATCTAGGTATTCTCATAGAAACAGAGAAAATTACTATTAGAATTAGCTCATGTGATCAGTTTGGGAGGCCGAGAACTCACACTGTTTGTCATTTTCAGCACAGGGAGCTGCAGTAGGGAAAGGAAGGGATGGAGTGAAAGGAAGAACTGCAGGCTGAAACTCTGGTAGAGGGATGCTCATATAGCAGCCAAAGAACTTGATTTTGGTGTCTAGAAGATAGACATTGAATAGACATCTCTCCCTTTCTATTCTTCCTTTGAAACCCACCCATATGCCTCTCCCGACTGTCTTTCAAATTCATGACCTCTGTTTTCATCAATTGTCACATAGAGTTTGAAAACTGCCTTTCAAAGATTATTCTACTAGACTTAAGATATCCATTAATAAAAACACGTTCGCAAAACAAAAACAAAAACAAAAAAAAGTATTGATTTTAAGATATTTTTTCACTATTGCTAGCTACACCACCCTTAAATATTTTCAATTTAGGTTTTGTATGTAAAGGGAAATATAGTCACATTCTCTGAATCTGCTTGTGTTAGGGCATTTTTAAATATTAGTGTAACTGCAGAATGGGTGCATTGCTAGCAGTGGTAATTATAAAGAGACCTGTCATAGTAATGATAAACTTTGGAGAGAGGTTTGAGCCATATTATGGTCTGGACCCTTCCTCACAGGTGAATTTTTTAAATGAAGATCAAATCTTGCACAGAGATTCTGAAAGTCATCAGTGTGTTCCCTGGTGTTCTTAGGCTAGGGAAGACTAAATAATATTCTCTCATCTATTAGTTGACTGTTCATCCTATACTGGGTTAATTCACATCACTTTTGGCAAAATTATTGACAATGCCCCCTTGACAAATGGGCTGTGCTTGGATGACAAGTCATGGGACATTCTCTTTCTGTGGTCTGCAAAGTCTATACTATTTATCAAATGCCTCCAAACACAGACTAATTTTACTTATGTCTGTGCCCCTGCCTCTGTCACACTCCTCCTGATCAGAATATCCTCATATTGTGTGAATTTTTCTGGGAGAGTGCTGACTCTATGTGCCATTGTCATCGGTGATGGAGAAATAGCATGATGACAAACATGAGCAGGGGACAGTTATTTTCTTCTCTATCACCTTTTATTGACTTCTTCCCTATCACCCTTCATTGTCTTCTTCCCCACCACCCTTCATTGATCTTCTTCCCCATCACCCTTCATTGTCTTCTTCCCCATCACCCTTCATTGATCTTCTTCACCATCATCTTTCATTGGTCTTAGAGACAAGGTATACTGACTGAGTTTGAGGCTGAAATGGAATACAAGTTGTTTGTGTTCCCTGAATACAGTTAAGAAAATCAATGCAGTGCTGGGAATATGGCTTGTTCAAAACAATGGTTACTGTCCAAGCATAAGAACTCAACTTCCACCCTCTACCTTCAGAGCCCAAGGTAAAAATAAAGCCTGGCATTATGGTGCATGTATGTAATCTCCGAAATGGGGAGGCAGAGACAGATAGAGCCCTAGTGTTCACTGACTATGGAATCTAGCTAAATTGGTGAGCTCCAGACCAGTGAGAGACCCTACCTCAATACAGAACAAAGATAAACTAAACCAAACAAAACCCAAGGTGGAGAGTATCCTGAGGAATTAGGATGACATCCCAGGTTGACTTCTGGCTTCCATGTGCACAAGCATGCATATGCATGTGAATATCCCCACACTCATTCACACATATGAACACACACGTGCATAAACATGTACACGAAAAACACACAATATGAATTTAATGCAGTATCATCAAGGGGCCAGATGGAAGCTATATTACCAGGAACACATACAGACAGGCTTGTACCAAGGCCTCATCAGCGTTAAAAGGATGGGAAGAAGTCAGACTCGTGGGAAGGCTGACAAATTGATTTATGCAGCTGGCACTCAGAAGACAGGCATTCAATCTCAGAGCTCACAGTGAATGCATGGGGTTGGGACCTCGTTAAGCTTCTGAGAATATAGGGTTGGACCAATGGTGTTAGGAGACATGCAATTTATATGACAGACTGCAGAGATAGCACACAATTCTCTAAGTAATTCTGATGAAGGCAGACAGAAAAGAAACCAGGGGTAGAATTCAGCCTGTGGGAGAAGCAGTAAGCAGCAATAAAAATGACCTGGGCTCAAAGCAATTTTTCATTCTTAGGGGAAATGAGCTTTTCTGGCAGGATTATGAGGCAAGGACTGTGATCTGGGTCCTGAAAGGAGTGGAGAAATCATCTGGAACCTTGAGACTTAAGGACAAAGCTGGTAACTGGAATTCACCATCATGGCAACCCATTTGAAACAGAATGTGAGATTTCTTGTGTGTTTCATACTCAAGTTAGCAAAGCATCAGAGCCCACAGATACTACTGAAAGGGTGGTCCTAGCAAGAGGATGTGGCTGGACAAAAGCAAAGGCAGCAAGGTATTTATTCAATAAATAGAAGGGCCAATGAAAGAAGAGAGCCCTGGGAGCTCCGAGACACAGGGACACCTACAGCAGCGACTTCTCTCACATAAAACTAAATGTTCACATGTTGCGATGCCACACAATCATTTTTAGTCATATCTCCCCTTGCCTATTTCAGCAAAACTTTCCTTCCCCAGAACACAAAGCAGAAAAGCCCAGACCTTTTCCCAGCATTGCCATAATCAGTTTTAAGCACAAAGTTAGGAGATAGAGTAAAATAAACAGTGTTTTTCTGAACAGATGCGTTATACTACTCTGCCTGGGAACAGCTGATACACGCAAGGGTCTAGTCTAAAGCCCAGTTCAAAAATAATATTTTTGTTGGATTAAGGCCTCTGGTGATTTACACCTAAAATCGCCCTTAATGCTGACTGCAAGCCAAAGTTTAGTAACAAATAGAAACCTGCTGTAATTTTCGAGTTCTGAGCAGGATAAAGTCACAGGAAACAATGCTAAGATCCAGGAGAGCTTTCCCATCATGTCATCAGATGTGTGAGTGTTCAAACATGCTGGTTCTGAACTCTCCAATCTGCTCTCCAACTTTCCCATGTTTATGGCTGATCCCTGAACGATAAGCAGCTGAGTTAAAGGAATGAGTCATATGTGTGTCTTGATAAATCCTTTGTGCACTTGCCTTCGTGTTCGTAAGTTGAACAAAGCTACATTCTGAAAATATCAAAGAACTCATAGTTTTTTTCTCATGAGTTCTTTCAGTTTTTCTTATTTTTTTGCGGTTCTCCCCAGCCTCCCAAGATTCTGCATTTCATTATCCATACTTTCTACAGAATACTTGTCTTTGCTTTTCTCCTGGGAATGCTTTTTTTCTGATGTTAGCACGTGCACTTTGAGAGCTTCTTCAACCACTACAACACTGCATTTTCACATTCAACTTCAATATGTAAAGTCACTTATGTGATGGATTTTTTCTTGGTGGGAAAACACACATTTCTTACTCAAATGTAACTACACTTAAGAAGCAAACATTAATTTTAATTACATAAACAAATAACAAGAAATTAACATGTTTAAAATCAAAAGCTAAAGCCAAGCTCAATCTAAACAGTTTTCAGTATGGTAGCTATGTTAGCTATATTAAATCTCATTTCTATAATGGG
This sequence comes from Peromyscus nudipes, assembly GCA_902168325.1. Taxonomy (NCBI): domain Eukaryota; kingdom Metazoa; phylum Chordata; class Mammalia; order Rodentia; family Cricetidae; genus Peromyscus; species Peromyscus nudipes. The sequence continues at coordinate 46,239 of CABHPH010115198.1, forward strand.
AACATTTCAGAATCAAATATATTTTCTTACTTTTATGATTTACCTTTAAATTAATGAAATATAAAATTATCCTTATTCATTTTAAATTCTTTACTAAGTAACAAATGTCTGAGGAAAGTATTTCTTAGTTGATAACATAATGTTCTTAATGCTTATACAATTCTCTAAGTAATTCTGATGAAGACAGACAGAAAAGAAACCAGGGGTAGAATTCAGCCTGTGGGAGAAGCAGTAAGCAGCAATAAAAATGACCTGGGCTCAAAGCTATTTTTCATTTCATACAGGGATGTATGCCCTTACTGCAGGGACATACAGAAGACAGTGTCAGGATTCAGTATGAAGAAGAAATTAAATAAACTGAGAACAGATAGAGAGAAGAGAGGGAGGGAGTGATAGAGAAAGAAAGAAGGTGGAATAGGAGGAAGAGTTGTAGGGAAAAGAGAGGGAAGATTTGAAGAGGAAATTTAAAAAGCTAGTTAGTAAAATTTTTCAGTAATATTTTATCTATTCTTTGAGAATCTCATACAATGTACTTTGATCAAATTATCTACCAATCCTCGCAGATCCATTTTCACCTCCTTACAATTCAACTTCATGTTCCTCTTTTTCTTCATAAACCCATTGACACCAGTTTGTGTTGCCTAGCTACTGTGGTGGTATTGTGTTCCCCAAAATATTGTGTATGCTAATAAACTTATCTGGGGTCAGAGAACAGGACAGCCACAATATTAAACATGAGGATAGGCAGTGGTAGCACACGCCTTTAATCCTAGCATTCCAGAGACAGAAATCCCTCTGGATCTCTGTGAGTTCAAGGCCACATTGGAAATGGCCAGGCATGGTGACACACGCCTTTAATCTCAGAAAGCGAGCCTTTAACCCCAGGGAGTGGTGGTAGAAAGCAGAAAGGTATATAAGGCGTGAGGACCAGAAACTAGAAGCATTTGGCTGGTTTAGCATTTGGCTGGGTAAGCATTCAGGCTTTCAAGAAGCACAGTTCAGCTGAGAGCCATTTGGATATGAGGACACAGAGGCTTCCAGTCTGAGGAAACAAGACCAGCTGAGGATCCAGTGAGGTGAGGTAGCTGTGGCTGGTTCTGTCTCTCTGATCATTCAGTGTTCACCCCAATACCTGGCTCTGGGTTTGTTTTTGTTAATAAGACTCTTTAAGATTCATGCTACAAGCTACTCTTGGGTGTGAGGCCTGACCTGGTGTGTGGTTGGTATACCATCTATTACACCATTAAGGAAAACTGACTTTTCCTCTCCCAGCAGCTACTAAATGCTCATAGCTCCTTACCTATGAGTGGGACTACATGCCTACCTCCTCTACTCTGTCGTCTGGCTAATGTTTGTGCAACCTTGTGTATGCTATGATAATGAGTTCATGTGTGCAACTGCCCTGTCATACCCAGAAAACACTGTTTCTCTTTGAAGTCATGCATCACCTCTGGTTCTTGACACCTTTTGACCATCTCTTCCTCAAAGACTCCTGAGTCATGAGAGAAGAGATGTGGTATAGACATTTCATTTAGGGCTGAGCTTTCCACGGTCTTTCATTCTCTGCATGTTGGCCAGTTGTGGGTTTCTGTGTTAAAATGCCATCTACTGCAAGAAGAAACTTCTCTGATGGAGGTTGAAATATGCAGTGATCTATGTATGTAGTAATAATTCACTAGGGCTCATTATAATGCTATGCCTACTTATCAGATTAATATTAGTAGTTTCTCCTCAGGGCCTATGACCTGCCTATCCACCAGTTCTTAGTTTTATTAACATTGATGGCTATGGGTTCCTCCTCATGTAACAGGTCTTAAATCCAAGCAGAAGGTGATTGGTCTCTCCCATAGCATTCATGATACTATCTTTGCACCAGTGGGCATACCTTGCCAGACAGGTAATTTTGTAGCACGCAGGGTTCACAGCTAGATGAGATCCATGTCTACTTTTCTCCTCGGGTAACATACATAGTGCCTTTGATAAGTCAGTTTACATTTTTTAAACTTTGTATAGTAAAATAACAATATTTACTTTAAAAGGTGATTTTCAGTATGGTCCAAGAACAGCTTTGATGTTTAATATACAGTATCTCAATATTAGTCTAATGATAAAATGACAATGAAAATATCTAATAAGAATAAAAATACACCACATTTTTGTGTGTCAATCCTTTGAGCAAAAATAAATATTATTAACATAATAATACTCCAAGTTATTCTAATTCTCAAATTAAATTGTTCCTATTTTATTGGGAGTCTAGAATAGAAAAACGTCCATTTAGTCCACAGATCAGCAGTAAGAATGACATGCAATTCATGATTTCCTTTCAACTAATTTTTTAATTGAACCACTAACAAAGGGTTTGGCTTGGTTTGGTTTCCACGTGAGAGGAAGACGATCTGCTTCCCGAACTGATCCTCTTTTTGTACTAGACACAAAGTGTGTGCCCTGCCCTTTCCCCAACAGCTATTTAAGGTGACTTTGCACACTTGTTTTGGGTGTGGATCTACGATTGAGTACTATTTTTGTTTTCAGCCTCTTATTATCTTTTTCAAGATTCTAGATATATTTAAATATTCTTTCTTGTGTCTATTCTGTCAGTTGAAAAAAATGGACCATTTTTACTAATAATTGTATGGAAACACATAACGTAAGAATCATGATTTATCATGCTGCCAATACCAGAAACAATGGACAATCCTATTTACTGTGAAAGAAAAGTAGACATACTCATTTAGAATGAGATCTTAGATTGGAGCTGGTACATGAGTTTAATCATTATAAGAGGTGAGCTAGAAAATTTTATTCACTTTCTAGTACTGGGTAAACAGTGCTCAACTTAGCATCAGTAGTCCCGAATCATCATTACTCTCACTCATCATGTCCTATAAAGTCTATGTGGATATCCTTTTTGGGTCTTCTGTTTAAACAAAGATGTTGTAATTACTTTCTAATCTCTGTTATTTTGTTTAGTAGCACCATTAATAACTCTTGTTTCTTACCTTCATAAACTTCCCTGATACATCTTGGATTAATAAACTCACTACCCTCAATATTAAAAAATTAAGTGTTACTTCTAAATGTACCTTCAGTTTATAGAATAATTCCCTCTGTCATCATGCTAGGTCATAGTTTTATAACTCTGTATATGGATTATCACAATGGCGTCCACTTTATCCTCTACATTCCCAATTCTCCCTATTGACAGTTCACCTGGATAACAGACTGGACTCCCCCAAAAACTTCTGCTAGCTTAGGGAAATACATAGTGAAATTACTCTTATTAGTTATTCAGCTGTCTTTTCTATATTCTTTATTGTGTAAATCTTCTGTTGAGGTTATCACAATCTTTTTATTCCTTATATATCCCTATCTCATGATTTCCATATTGTTGATCATGCCACTTCCTGCCAGTTCCCTGTCTTTATAATGCCTATAATGTCTATCTTCTCTGATGCTGAATCAAACTGCGTTGATGTCTTGAGATTAATCAATGCCAACTTCCCTCTGAATCATTGAAAAAATATTTAATATTTATTTTTCTAGTCATATGAATGTTCTTAACATTTTAGCCTATTCCATTTAGTACTTGAGCATATATTTCTATATACTACTCACTTTTACTTCACCTTTGTTAACATTGTTCCCTTTCAATGTATTAATGTATATGTGTTATACAAAATAATACATATAAATACTTTAAGAAGTTCTATTAACTTGTAAATACTTTTTCTCTTTTTGCAGTATAAACTCCCACAAGACTTCTCAAACGTAATTCTAGACATGTGACCACAACATTTGTGTTGTTTTAAACCATTTAGGATTCTGCTCCAAAAATACAGTACTCGAGCAGGAAATAACCTCTGATATCTGTGTATATAACTCATGAGTCAAGGGAGGCGTGGAGTAATTTTCCACTTCAGGGAACACCAAACAGAGTGTGCACGTCTGAGAGTTGGCTTAGTAAATGAAGGAGAGAAGGAGGCTGGTGAAAGAAAATGTGCATTCTAATGCATTGCACTTTTGTTTCTGGTTACCTGGATGAGATAGAGAGGTGTGCTATATGCATACCCTGACCAATGTAACACATGGAAATAGTCATTCTGTGCTTTGTACTTTAAGGGATTTCCAAATGATTTGTGAATAGAATCAAAATGATAAACTGTGTCTAAAAATATGACTATGGACCCTTTCACTAGTTAAACATATGGCACTAAACAGAAATTTCCCACTTATATAGAAAGAAAAAAAAAGAAGTGAAATGTGAGTGGTTCTGCAAATTAGTGTATAATTAAAACCATCCTTGCTGATGGGCTTGTTAAATTCAAGGTGAGCCTTTTATCCCCAGCTATGATCTCTTTATAATGCCCCCTAAACAAAAGCCAGAATATTCTTCTTTTTTTCTCTTTTTTAAATAAATCACCTCTATTTTTAATTACAATTAAACTTTGGTTGTCTCATTATTATTATCATCATTATTATTATTATTAACTTTCTGACTTGAAATACTGTACTGAAACAGTTCAAAATTTGGAGATATGAACTGTGATTCAGAAAATAATACCATCCTGTAAGCAAATTCCCCCTGTTCCACAAATGTAGCAGCCATAGAGATTAGTTATATTATAAATGACACACTTCTACAGAACTGTGTAATGATCCTACATCTGTGACTCTCCTGTTTGCATATATGAGTCTGTCAAGATATACCGGTACTCCCTCAGAGTCAACAACAGAATTTAGTAAAATTAACAATCTGTTGGGAGTAAGTATATTTAACCTGATTTTGATTATAGAAAAACTCTTCAGATTACTTCTGCAAAGCTATTCTAATAAACTTGACATCTTTTATACCTGCTCCAAGGAGGCAGAATTCCCTGATCTCTGCAACAAGTCTGGTATTTCCCTATATATTCTTGACTATCAATCAGGTTGATTGCATTATCTAAAAGAGAAAATATCTCAGTTCTTTGGCATCCATATAACATGTATATATTCTTTCCTGGTTTCTTGCATTCTGAAAGCTTTTAGTTTCATTTACTTGAAGATTAAGAAAGTGGCATCTGGATTATCTACATTGGTGAATTTTGGGCTTCAAAATCAGTTTTGGTAAACTTTGTTCCCAATCTCCATAGAAAGACATGTGAGCCCCCCATTCAATCTCCATATTAAAGTTTTATTATATTTCCCCTATGAACTAGTTTGTTATTAAATTTATTTGTTCCTTTCTATTTATAAAACAAATGTCCCCAGCTTCACTGACTTGAGGGAATATTAACTTAAAACATTATGAGTTGTCTATCATTTGTCACAAACTCTTGGACTCCAGGGTCATGCTCAATCTATCCATTTTTGTCTCTCCTATAGGACTGAGAATATTTTGGCACTGTTTTATTTCATTTGATAATCCGATTTAAGTATTGTTTATAGAGAAACAACGCTACAATTAGATTTTACTCCAGTTTCTATCTGAAACTTTTAAATGATTGTTTTATGAGATACAGAATTTTGGGATGGTGGGACTTTTCACTATTTTAATGATGACTTTCCAATGTCTTCAGATTTCAATTATTTCTAAGTATGAATTACACATTGTTATTCTTATTTTCTAATCACTATTGTTCTCCCTGATGACTTGAAGATACTTTTCCCTATTCCATATTTTATCAGCTTATGGTATGTTTATGGTGTCTGTGAAGGTAAGTCTTGACCATCCATTACCTTGATTATGGTGAGAAATGGAAAGGGGTTTCAAAAAAAACCCTCCATGTTTATTGTGAGGTCATTTCTGAGACAATTGGCATGTGGGGAAGTAACTGATGGGGAAAGATTCATCTTAAATCGAATAATTTGGGGGCCATGAAGTAATAAAGATGGAGAACGCAGGACGGCAGTTCGTGTGTGTAAGTTCTTTCTGAGGGAGTGTGTATTCTGCTGCTGTCATCATGAACTTCGACTCCAGCATCTGCAATCTTTCCTTATAGCGTAAAGGAGAGACTCTCCAGGGTGACACAAGCCTTAAGCTGCACCATTCTTTCCTTTTGTCTGGAGGCTTCACTTTCTTAGACTAAGCTGTTCCTGGGTACTCTGCATCTTCAGCCTGTAAAGAGACCGCCCCAATCAGAATGCAAAGCTTTCATTCATATAGGACATTCTAATAAAACCCTTCTGATAATGGTAAAAATAACATACATAGATGATTAATCAAATGTTGACAGATTTTCATTCTTTTCTTGTAGATAAACTTCATCGGTACAATGACATGTTGAGTGAAAATAGACAATAAATCATATTTTAATTTCTTAGTAGTAGAGGGTGATTTATCACATCAAACTATTACAGAGATGTAGGAAGGGGAGGTAAAGCATTTTCTTGTTTTTTCCAAATCAAATACAATTTTATCAATAGTTTAAATAATTTTGTTACTTAGAAATTTGGGGAAGATATTCTCTAGGTGGACTTGCTTCTAACTATAGGCCATTTTCTTTTTAGTGTGATTTTCTTATAATGTTCTATACACATCAGGGGTGATTTTCAAAATGAGTTTATATTGAAAAATATGTGCTTTGGTTAGTGTTAACTGTCAACTTGACAAAAATCTAGAATTGCCTCAGAAATGATCCTCTGGGCATGCTTGTGGAAGATTTTCTTGATTGAGTTAATTGGCATGGAAAGACGCATCTTAGATGTGAGTGGTATCTGAACTGTGTGGGTGGAGACAGAGCAGAACACCAGATGCACTCAGGGTTCACTTCTTCTGACTGTGGATGTAATGTGGCCAGTTGACTTCCCTGCCATGATGGACTGTAACCTAGAACTATGAGCTAAAATAAACACTTTCTGAACATATATGATAACATTTCTATGAATTTTAACCCAATAATCTCTATAACTTTGTGTATGCTGGCACTGGAATAATCTTAACTATTAATTCTAAGCTAAAGAAAACATTGACAAGTTATCCACTTTCGGTGTTTTCTATTCCTTTGAAAGAGTAGAAAACATACTACCTCTGTGTGTGAAATGTCTCTTTATCCTTTAACCAAACCTTCCTTATTTCTTTAATTCGATTTTCTTATCTTATTGTGGAAAATTCCTTTACACTGTGTAAAGATATGACACCGTGATTGGTTTAATGAAGAGCTGAATGGCCATTATCTAGACATGAAGAGGTTAGTCATGACTTCTGAGGACAGAGAGCTCTGGAAAGAAGAAAGGAGGAGTCACCAGCTAGATAGGAAGGATCCAGTATGGGCATTACAAAGTAAAGTTAATTAAGCCATGCAAAAAATGTAGATTAAAAGATATGGGTTAATTAAACTCATAAGAGCCAGTTCAAAACAAGCCTAAGCTATCAGATGAGCTTTCATAATTAATAATAAGTCTCTATATCATTATTTGGGAACTGGTGGTCTTGATGAAAAGTCTGATCACAAATGGCATCCAAGGTGGGGGCATGTATTTCCACATAAGACCTGAGAAAGCTTAAAAAAAGGTTCCAAACACACAAAAACGGAGCCAAACATGGCTTTCTAGTCCTGCAGTCTGTCACCTGAGCTGCAGTACAGAGACATATCTCCCATCCAGTTACTGCCTTCGGGCTTGAGCCACTAGCATGCCATGAGCAAAGTTGTGCAGCAGCTTAAAGTTTTTCTCAAGCAGACAGAAAGGGTTACAGACATGCAGTAAAGCAGGTTCAGATGGGAAAAAAAACACTCTAAATAGGTTACAGTATATTAAAAAGTGTGCCTAGGCTTAGAAAGAAAAAAAATGGGTATAGGTAGTCATAGAAAAAAATAAATAGTTTATAAATAATAAAAAGAGAATAAGCCACATAGAGATGGGAAATACACAGGGAGTCTGGATCCTGTATGTTGACTAAATTTTGACTAAATTTTTTGATTGCTGATGAGCAAACAATAGCTGCTAAGAGACACTGGATTATAAAAACTACTAAATTAAACCAAACTATACATACTTAAAATGTCTTAACTTCAGAATGGAAGTAAAAAATATATTACATTGGGGAAGAGATTATGCTTTTGCTTCCACAGAAAATGAAAGGCTGTGAATTCATTCAAGGTTGATAGAGATCACATTTGATTGGGGATACCCCCTGAAAATCCTGGCTACAGATATAAAGAAATAAGCCTAGAAAAACTATAAGACACATGACATATATTTTAGGTACTCAAACATAAAACAAAAAATAATCTTTGGCTGGCTTATGTACAACACACAGTCCATACTTATGTTAATGAAAATATGTATATTACCTTCGAAAGTGTATTGTTTCAAGAGAAAGGGGACCAGACACCAATAAAATGGATAGCCCAGGTAATTCAGCCTCTCAGAGTGCCTTGTTGCATTTTCCTCAGAGTTCTATGTCCAGAACAGCTTCAAGGATGCTGGCTGAGATGGTCTAGCCTCATAGACTATCCTAGCCAGGAGTACAGGTAAGCCTGGCATTTTCCCATTGCACTGAGACTAGACAATAAATGTTATGGCTAGCTCTCCCAGAACTTGACTATTGTCTCTATTTTCTCAGGGTCCCTTGAAGATATCATTGCCCCCAGACAACAAGAAGCAGCCTGGAAAGTGACATTCACATTCCCAAGAGATGGGGTGGATGATTTTTGCTCATTCAGTGGTGTGTGGATAGTTGTCATCACTTAGGGGGAGCTGGTTACAAGTTTTATTGGTCATGGTCAGTAAAAAAGCTGACCAAAGGAGATTAGATTGAGGGATCTCATTGTGAAAAGGAAACGGGGTGATATAGAAATGATAGGATAAAAATGTAGATTATTGAATCTACTATCACACTGAAAAAAAACCTACTAGTCTCAAAAATTTTATATTGGTATGGAATTTTTTATATTGATACAGATTTAAGGTTATTTTTATTAGTCTGTATATATGCTTCTATTCTTTTTTAAATATTGGTTATTTTTTAAATATTGATACAAATTTAAGGTTATTATTATTAGAATATATTATACATATTTTTCTACTCTTGTTTAATGTATTGTACTTATGCAGCTCATTTAAAAATGTAATGTAAAATTCTAGTCTTGAAAGTTATTATTACAAACTATTTAGGATAATAAAGAAATGCAGGTTAGTAATTAATCACCTATAACAATCAAACTTGTAGTCATGTTAGGTATGCTTTCAAGATCAAGCATATATAATTCAGATAAACAAGTGGTCTTCAAACACTTCAGAGGCCTTCAAAATATGACATTTAAGATATTTTTGTAATATAAGGCTTTTCATGACAATGAGGTATGTCTGCTCCTGGCAGCTCCAATTTACTTAATAAAAAGACAATTGGCATTGAAGAACCTCCATATGGAGTTTGCTTTCTTAGTGGCAAAAGTTTGCCACTGGGCAAAAACTGCCCTTTCCTCGACAGCTGACAGTATGCTGTTAAAATTGGACAAGCAGGACACACGCAAAAAAGTGACTGCTGAACTTTGCCAAGACAAGGTAGGACAATCCTTCAAAATTCCTGCTTCATAGAAAAATCTGTCAGATATTCTAGGTCTATAGGTTGAAGATGAGTGCTTCAACATTGCAGAGAAACCTTGGGCTCCAGGTAGCCAGTTGTTTCTGTCATTTCTCATAGCTTTGGAAGTTGTTCGCTTGTACTTCCTGATTACTCAAGTAATATTTTATCCTTCCTGGGTCTGTGATTGAGATTGAAGATTAGATAGTTATAGTTTTACAGTTTTCCTTGTTACTAAATTCAGAAAAGAAACTTACATAAGAGAGGTAAAATTTATAGAGTTGAGAGACATACAAGCTTAAATTGTTTATCTAAAAATGTTTTGAGGTCTAAAAAGATATGTTTAAGATAATAATACAAGTTGTAATGAAAATGATTTAGGTATAAAACTTTAAATTCATCAAGATAAGATAGATAATAGAGTATTTTTCCAAATATGCCAAATACAAATGGACTGGACATTATGAATGTAATTTACTTGATAATTGTTCTTATTGTATATAGTTTTACTGTGTCAGAGCTAAAACCTTTCCTTTTTATTTAGACAAAAATGGGGAAATATGGAATATTGCTTTACACTGTATGAAGATATGTCACTGTGATTGGTTTAATAAAGAGCTGAATGGTCATTAGCTAGTCAGGAAGAGGTTAGGCAGGACTTCTGGAGACAGAGAGCTCTGGGAAGAAGAAAGGAGGAGTCACCAGCCAGATGGAGAAGAAGTAGCATGGTTAGTACAGAATAAAGGTAACTGAGCCACATAAAAGCATGTAGATTAAAAGATATGGTTAACTTAAGTAATAAGAGCTAGTTAGAAAGAAGCCTAAGTTATCAGCCAAGCTTTCATAATTAATAATAAGTCTCCATGTCATTATTTGGGAGTTTGTGGCCCAAAAGAAAAGTTTGCCTACATTATCTTTCTACCACCCATTTATCCATCTGTTTGTCTGTCTATCTATATGTCTGTCTGTCTGTCTAATTTTTTGAAACAGGGTTTTAGCCATGGCTGTTCTGGAACTGGCTCTGTAGAGCAGGCTAGACTAGAACTCAGAGATCTGCCTGCCTCTGCCTCCTGATTGCTGGGATAAAAAGTATGTACCAGCACCACCTGGCTCTTTAATTCTAATTGTATGTGAATTAGCACTGTTTCTAAAATTTTTCTATACACTAACATCCTAGCATAACAAACAAATTTTTGTTAATTTATTTCAATTACTTTTCACCTTATTCTCCCCTTTCTCACATTCCTCTTTTTCCTGAAGCTGCTTTCTTTGAAATGAGTGGTTTGACTCTGATTCTTAGATTTCACTTTTACTTTTCTTATGTAATGTGTATGACTGCCTTTATAATTAATCTGTCATCCATATATACAAAAGGAATACACCTTCAGAAGGATTTGCCGTTACTTTTTCTAGTTGTTATCATTTGTGGAACATGTAGTCAGCAGAGTCTATCACAAAAAGAAATTGAAACTGAATTTTGTAAAGATGTTTGTTTGTCTTAGTTTTCACCAGGAAATTAAGATGGAGAAACATAAACATGTCTGACAGTGCTCACATATGATTGCCTAAGATGAATGGGAACTAGCCTCTTCATTCCCTCTGAAAATACAGTGGTTTTGTTCTTAGCATGATAAAGATTCAATGACATCAGCTAACAATAATTGTTCTGCTATTGTGGCTCCCTATGCTCACTGCCATCTAGACTGACTTTGCCAGTTACCTTCTGCTGTTCAGCTCCACACAGTATTAGAGTACCTTTTGAATAAAACATTCCCAATAAAAATATTTCTCATTTAGATGAAAGAAGATTAAAAAGTACATCTGACTAGTCCAAGAATTCATGACTAGCCCAGTAGGCTATAACTCTCTCATCAACAGCCTCCATCTACTGCTTTTATATCCTTCACTTCGTGAACACTGAGAACTGGGCTTTGTCCCCCTAATTAACTGATGGTGTTTCCAGAAGATTGTAAAAAGAGTTGTTCTTAGAGGTATGATGATCCCTTTTCAAATGTCTTTCAGCATGATCCAAGTTAAGTTAAGAACGCTGTCCCTGTCAGCTTTCCTGTTTCATCTTATCTAGAAACACAACCTTATAAGCCAGCTGTTGCCTGAAACAGCCCCTGCCTTTCTTCCCTTGAGTCAGGTTCTATTATTCATGATTTCTCATCTGGACCATTTCAACATTACTTTAAAACATGTTCTTAGGTTTTCTTCTTCTGTCAATCCAATGTTTATGTTACCAGTACTTATCTTCTTGGACACGAATGCTGTACCCTTTACCTGATTAGGACTTCTCTAGCTCCTCATGTGCTAGGAAATAAAGGTTAAGTTTCTTAGGACAACACTGTTCTTCTCTAATTTGGGCCTGATACAACCTTTCTGCCTCAACTCTCTATCTCCCTCTGTATGCATTAGCTTTTAATAAGATCATTTTGCTTTCTGTATAATGCATTGTTGACTTCTACAGGTATTTTTCCATCCTTTCTACTTTGAATCCACATTCTATCTCTGTTCAAAACTGGCATTTTGATTCTTATGATTCATATAAAAATGCTTCCTTTCTATGATGCTGTCCTTATTGTACTTGCTGGAAACACTTCTCATGACTTTGTTAGTACTTTTCCTGTTTCATTTACTAGGGTCTGCATGCCTCATGACTACAGTATGTATATATCCTTAGTTTTTCTGGAGTCTCTTTATGGAAATGACTGTGAGTAATAGCGATAGTCAGAATTCATTTCTAAGTCACAAGAGAGTTTTTAAATACTGTTGAAATTTCCTGTTGCTATTTCTATGATACTTTTCAAAGGTAAATTGTTAAAAATAAATATTTAACATTTTATGTAGTAGTATATTAAAGAATATCGTACCAACAAGAACAGCCACAATAATGGTCTTAACTTTACTCAGAGTCTATAAAGAGCAGGTCAGCAGGCAGTGTCCACATTATTATAGATGAAACAATGGCTGTGGGATTTTAACCGAGGGTTTGTATTTAGCACTTGCATAAATAAATACTTTTAGAAAAAAAGAAAGAAAGAAAAAAGAAAATTTTATACACTACAAATCAACACTTAATTGTTAAATTTCTTAATTGGCAATATTTAGAGAAGTTTTTCCAACATCAGAAAGAGCAGAAAATTATTATACATACCTTAATATATCAAAAGAGAAATGCTTGTTTCTGGTTTTTTATTACTTTCCCTCAAAAAAACGGAAGCTGGTTACTTTCTTTCCCCCAAAGGATCATGGGTAGGACAATATATACAAGCACAAGAATCACTTGCTAGCAACCAATTTCCTTTGGTTGTGATTCCAGATGGCAAAGCTATCTATACAACAAAATGTAGCTCAAATCTTCTTAGAGATCGCTTCTAATGTCCAGCCCAGCCTCAGCCAGGCAGCTGATCTGGGAGCTGTCTGAGGATTATCATGTCATTGAACACTGGGGAAAGATGGCCTGGGGCCTGGGATCTCCATTGTAAAGCTCAGAATCACAGGGCATCTGGATGAGAACCCCTGCCAGAGTGATGCTGTGCTTCTTTTGGAGATGGGGTCATTATTGTTATTCTTCCAGTATCCAAGACAAAATACATGGTGTGAGCAGCCACGTAGGCAGTGCCAAAAACCACCTGGAAAAGACCTACAGTTGTCCCAGGGCCAGGTTGAAGTGTGAATCATTGAAATTGCTGACCGCTACAAAACCATGACAGTTTTGTTTTTTACCCTCAGCCGGATCACAGTTAAATGAAAGGACCAAATCAAAGGCACTTAGAGGAAGAATTCAACTTGCTACAGAGACATTTATTTTCTTCTGCCTTACTATGGTCATGATGTTATTCTAACTGACCTATTTAGAAATATTTAAGAGTAATATAATGAGCAGTCGGTGAGGATTGGCAATTTCCTTAAGCTAGTTCATGCGTCACTCTGCTTTTGTTTGTCCAGCTGCCAGGATAAATTATGATCTGTTGAAGTGGGTCTTGCTTGGCGCTCTTTGATGTTGGCTGGAACATTTGGACAGTCACATGTATCTTTCTGAACAAGTGCATCATTTGATGGACTAATGCAGCTCAGATGATGCACAGATATTCTGGAAGCACATAGGAACTCACTATTGGTGGGAAAATGGAGCAAGGAAAAGACCAAAGGACATTTGGAACTGCCCAGTTCTAAATGTTACTCAGTGTGCTAGGACAGTGTGACGTCACCTCCTCACTGATGTGTCTAACATCTGGGACAGATGTTACAATTGAATATCTTTATTTCCCATCATTTCCCATGGCTCTACATATTACTGCTTGTACTCTCTTATGAGTTCCTCCTTCTACCTTCGCAAATCTTAAACTTTTTCAGGTTTGGCACATTTACCAAGGAAGCTGGACTGACCCCTTATGTCCAGGTCAATAAAGACATTTCTGGAAGTTGTGGGAAACTATGTTCCTAATTATAGATAGTCATTTCCTTTTGACCTCTCAGCCTTTCTTTCATCATATGTCATTAATAATTTTCAAAAGTGTAGTTCTAGTACTGTCTTTATGATTATCTCCCCAACTTTACACCTTTTTGAATTATAAAACTGTAAGAATTCATTTTTTTTTTGCTTTGTAAAAAATTCTGGATATTCTTCATTTATCTGTCCCTCTTCCTTTCTCTGTATATAATTGCATACTAAATGCTTTTGGTAGATTACTTCTTTTAATTCTCATAATAACCATGTGAGGTAGATTTCCATTACTCTTTTAAAGAGAAAACTGTTGACTTAATGAGAGCAGATAATTGGCTGGTGTGGCTGGTTCTGGGGTGCCTAGGAGTCAGACTCACATCATAGTGTGGTTGTGTGTTTCCAGATGACTTCCTCTCATTTCTTCCCAAGATATAGGTGAATGTGATGCTAAATACAAGCCTGGTACTTGAGCAAATTGAAGACATCTCATAGCCAGAAGGAACGAAGGAAGAGTTACGGCAGGTCTTATAGATTATTTGTCATTATCTTCTGGAAAGAAAAATGTTTTTGTTACAAGTGTTTTCAGTTTTTGAGGACCCACTTGTTACTTTTCAGATCCTTGACAAGTTGGCCTGAAGATGTGGCCTATAGCCAAGCATACAACTGTGGAGGAGTTAAAAGATTACATTACTGATGTCACACTGCTGTGGGAGCATGTACACATCAAATTTAAAAAAAACATTGCCTAATAACTGAAACTTACAAGAAAAGAGGATGATATTGGGTGACTTCCCACTAAAATGTTGAGAAATTGTTCTCTTTGTTTTAATTGGAGATAGCTACTTCAAATCTTGATTTGAGTAGGCCAATTTGATTTCAAATATTCAGGGGACACAGTCTTTTGTAATAAGGGCTGATGAAGCTTTGTGGTCACTGCTTACCTGGTATGAGTGAGGGCTTGTGTTTGATTCCCAATACTATAAATAATAGGTCTTAAGTGTTTCTAATAACCACAGTTCAAACATTTTATATAGGTTTCTTTTGTCCCAAGGGTTGTGGGCAAATATCAGGATCTGATGGATATAGATGACTATAAGAAGCAGTTTATTAAGACAAAATGCACTTCCAAAAGAGGATTGGACCAGAGTTGGAATCTAGGTTGGAATCTCATTGGCCTCCATGCCAGTGGCCTGGAATCCTTGGTAATCATTTGTACAGCATGCACATTTTGCACATGCTCTATTGTGGGGCTTGGTAAGTAGAACATTCCATCCTGCTCTCTGCCGGCTAGTTTCTTTTATATGCTAATTTTGATCTCATCCTTTCTCTATTCTCCCACCATGATAGTATATAATTATTTCTTCTTATTAATAAATATTCTTTTTAACTTTTAATGTCTGATTACCTCCTCAACCAAAATTGAGTGTTTGTTATATATGAATTGCTTTTCTTGGTACTATGGAGATATAGAAGATTATGATCTTTGTACTTACATGATATATAGCTGTGTCATAGAAGATTCACCCTCATAATGCACAAAAAGTGGAACAAAGTGTTTAACCAGATATAAGGTTATAGTGTGAGAGAAGTTAGATAAATATTGATGTGCACTTGCTCATTATGTTCTGTAGAGGATTTGAGATCATATATCAGAGTGTTTTAGAAGCCTGAAAAACAGGACCTGCACCCAGAAGAGAGGTTATGACACTGATGTCACATTACCAGCAGAGGTGCTGAGGTTGCAGTGGAAACTGAGCATCACTTCATGCTGAGACAAGTGATGTGACTGGCCTGATATCGATGAAAACTAGTTGATAACATTACTGAGAACGAAGGATTTCCATCCATTGAGTGGGATTCTCTTGAAATTTCAGAGGAATCAGAAGCCAGACGGGCATTTCAGAGATTCTGGTCATGTCTGTTGGTTACACATGCATTAGAAAAACTAAAGTTGCATGGTTTCTTATGCATTTACTTGAGCGTTCCATATCATCACAAATGCCCAAGATGACTTGATCTAAGTTCAGTTTGGGGGAGATAAATACATAAGCAGCTTTTGTGGGGGGAGTTGGTAGGTTTGGGGTACACTGTATTGAAGAGTGAATAAGAGGCCAATGAAGACACAGATTCTAAGACACAAAATAAAAATAATTTGTATAGTATAGAATAGATAATTCATTGTGGTCTTACTCTGTTTGAAGTTATTTATTAAAAGACAGTGTAGGATATAAAGTTGTGATTTGAGTGAGAGATCCATATTGAAGGCAAAGATGAGACACTCAAGGGCAGAGACTTAAGGTATAGATAAAGCACAATAAGGTGTTAGGAAATGGTGTTTGAAAACTGTTCTAACAAGAGGTCATGTTTGTGGATATTTGAATGGGAAACGCCCCCCATAGACTCTGATATTTCAATACCTGGCCCCTAGTTGGGAAAGTTATTTGGGAAAGTTGTGGAATCTTTTGCAGGTAGAGTCTTGCTGGAGAAAGTATGTCACTGGGGATGGCTTTGGGTGTTTATAGTCATGCCCCATTTTCTGTTCATGCTTTCTTCTCGCATTTGAAAATGTTAGCTCTGCTTCCTGTTCCTGTCACTACACCTGCTGCTTGTTGTCATGTTTCCCTGCCGTGATGAATTTATTCCTCTGGAAGCATTGGTTCAAATCAACTCTTTCTTCTATAAGTTTCCTCAGTCACAGTGTTTTATCATAGTGACAAAAAAGTAACTGATACAATGTATAAACTTTTAATTTCTGGAAAACTAAATATAGTAGAGAAAAAATTCTGAAAACCATGGGAAGGGAAGATATATTTGTGGAAATGATTCAGTGTCACACATCCCCAAGCATACCTTCAGAGTATGCAAGAAATCAACACTGCAATTTTAAAGATGGATTCTTAAAAGAAAAATAGATAACACTTCTCAGAATAAGGAGGGAGAAATGCTAAGTCTCTCTCTCTCTCTCTCTCTCTCTCTCTCACACACACACACACACACACACACACACACACACACAGATACAGAAACACATACATATAGACACATACACACATAGACACACAGTTAAATAAAAAACAGTTTTGAGATAAAATGAAGGTAAGTACTTCATTTATTCAACTCGTTTATTATTGTGCCAAATAATGTGTTCACTTCACTGAGAGATGGACAAGACTCTCCTGACCTTATTACTTAGTTCATAAAACCAGCAGGAAATTAGTGGCTATAACTATAAAAAGCATTGGTTTCTTTTAATTCAGCTATTCTCATATGCCCCAGACCAACAGGATCACCAGTGTCTACAAAAGTATTAAAAGCAAATCCCATAGTCCACTCAAGTACTGCTAATAAAAAGCTCTGGACCAGGAATGGGTTAATGATTCCTCTTGGCGACTCTGCAAGTGCTTAAGGTTTGAACACCTCTACTTAAGGAGAATTGTGGGAGAAGGTAAGCTCAAGATGAGGTATGGGAGACATGCGAGACCTCTGGGGACAAATTATCTCAGCCTTTAAGATACAACTAAACAAAATCATCTAATGATGTCAGTTTTTTTAAAACTTTTACTGATTCTTTGCAGATCTCACATCATGCATTCAAATCCCACTTATCTCTCCACCCCCTGCATCTGCCCTCTGGCCTTGTAACCCCTCCAAACAAAACAAAAGTTAAAAGAAAAACCAAAAGCCAAACAAATTGAACAAACAATGAAACAAAACAAAAGCAAACAGAAGAAGAGGAAAGAGGAGTAGGAGAAGGAGGAGGAGGAAGAGAAAGAAGAAGAAGAAGAAGAAGAAGAAGAAGAAGAAGAAGAAGAAGAAGAAGAAGAAGAAGAAGAAGAAGAAGAAGAAGAAGAAGAAGAAGGAGAAGAGTCATCTTGTTATGGAAGCTGTAGTGTAGTCCAGTGTCATGCTGTTCACTCTTTAGTCCTTTCATAATCATTTGCAAGTGTTCATTTCCATGAGTCATTGGTCTGGTTCCACGGTGTCATCTGTGACAAGGCTCCTGCCAAGGGCCATGTCTGGGTCCAGGACTCTACAGCAGCCAGGGTCTGAGTTGATGTCTGTGGCCCATGTTGCCACCAAAGGTCACACAGATGCTCAGGGTCTGGTCAGCCTCCTGAGACAATGTTTGTGTCTGAGGGCCATGCTGCTACCACGGCCATACTGATCTGGGTGGCCTGTCCTGCCACCAGGGCCATGGTGATGCCTGGGTCTGAGCTGCTGCTGTTGACCATGTCTGGGTCTGTGTTTCTGCTAAGGCTGGGGTCTGTGTTGAAGCCCATGGCCAGGGGTCATAGGAACCTTGAATGTTGTAATTGAAAGGTCATGTTGAGCTGGACCCACCACTCACTGGCCCAGGGATAGCTCACCCTGCCTCTCACTGGATACTGTTTCAGGAGAGCTGGCTCCTGCAATAGGGAAAAATGGCCCCATCACACACTACAGGTGTACACCTTACCAGGGCAGCACACTAGAGCTGACCCTGTTGTCAAGGATGCAGATGAGCTGGCCCTGAGGGTGTGAGAGATGGTGTCATGAGTGAGGTAAAGATGTCCCTACCTTGCTACCCATGGTGAGTGAGACAGAGGGCCCTAGGAGTTGGAGAACCGTCCTCCAACTGTCCCTTGGTGGCTGTAGCATGCAGGAGAGAAGGCCCTGAACTCTGCCTGGGCAGTGCACTAGAGCTGAAACTGTTGGCTGTGGCATGGGTGAGCTAGCTCTGAGGGCTTGAGAGCACTGACCCAACCATCCTCATGCCATGTGGAGGCATGGGTGAAGGAAAGATGCTCACCTCTCCACTCCACCCCTTGCTACCTGCAGCAGGTGAGAGCTGGCCCTGAGGTCATTAGAGTGGGAGACCTAGACCCTCACCAGCTGCAGCACACAGGAGAGCAGACCCTGCACCCTGCTAGGGCAGCCCCCCAGAGCTAACCCTTGTGTTGGGAGTGCAGGTGAGTCAGCCCTGAAGAAGTGAGAGCAGGAAAACTGATCTTGCCCTCCACTTTGTATGCCTCCTATAGCAATCAAGGGGAGGAGGGGTGTTGTACCTTGCCTAGGCAAGGCAGTGGAGCTGGCCCTGGTGGTGTGAGTATGGGAGGGCCTAAGAGCAAGAGAACTGGCCCTACTCCTTGCTGTAGGCTGTGCTGGGTGAGCTGGCTGAGACAGTGCTGGAGAGCTCACCTGGAATGTGATGATGGGGGAAAGCTGGTTGGGTGACTAGCCCAGCTACCACCCAGGTCCAGACCAGAGTTATAAGATAGATCACCCCAACATCCACCTCATTTATGAACTGTAGAAGCCTGTGAAGGGGATGAAACTACAGAACCAAAACTGCAGGATCTCCATGACACAGGACAACAACAGGATATCCAAGAGGAGACCCAGGGAGAGCCCATTATCAATGATGTCAGTTTTATTAAGGAAAAGAAATAGGCTGCTGATTTGGGGAATCACAAATGCTTCTTCACACTGACCCTTTGTATGTATGTATTTGACTTATATTTCTTGTCTATTTTATTCTTGTTTATTAAGATTGTTAGCGTTGAGTATTTGCATCAGCAAAAGTGCAAGGAGCCACAACATAGTAGAAAGGGGAGATAAAGTAGTGAGCAGAATCTTGATGTTTCTTCAAAATGCACAGTTAATCTCTATCCTTGAAACACCAGCCTGACATAATAACGTCTTTAAAATAGCTCAGTCACACAGAGCTCAGTATATTATATTTATTTATCTGATATAATCTTTTAATCTATAAATCTTTAAATGCAAATAATGTGGGGTGAAATGGGATGTGTAGTACTTCTCCTGTCCCGCCATCACTCAGCACGGGATTTCCTTGATCTTTTTTGATTTTTTCCCAGGTTCTTTTCCTTTATCAAGAACTGCTTCTGTATATATTTGCTTTCTCTTATCACTGTCCCTTAAATATCTAGTACACTTTCAAGGATTTTACTAGCACTTCTATTTAAAAGATCTATATTTATTTATACCCTTCCAAGTATATGTTTGGAAGTCTAATGTTTTTTGCTGTAATCATAGCTTACTAAATCTTATGGGATGGCATCTTTGTCCACTTCCAATTATGCATATTTTTCTCCAACCACTCACATAGAGTTGGCAGCAACCACTTCAAATGAGAGATTCCACAGTCTGGTTCTGCACCCCCTCCCGTATTTACTTCAAATTCTTCCTTCCATCTGTGCAGACTTAAATTTCAGACTTGCTTAGCCTAAGAAGATGTACTGACTTATTCATGTTAACTAATTCTCTGGTGTTGATTGATTGTTGGATAGAACTTAACCTTCAGTGTATTCTCTGTTCTCCCCACATCTGCACTGATGAAAAAAAATCCTGACCATTACTCAATTCCCAGAACAAAGTCTTTAACTCTCCAACTTGACACTTCCAATTAGAAATCATTTCAAACTCAACACGTACAAATTAAGCTCCTTACTTTGATGACATTTAAATCTCATTATCAACCTCCATGTGAAATTCCATTTTTTTTTACCACACCTACTCCGGTCCCACAAAATTCTAGCTTTAATTTTATTCTTGTTTATTTTCTATGTGCTTTATATGGAAAGCTCCTATTTTGAAACACTAGTTACTTTTATTTTATTAGGTTTTATTTTATTTCCCGAGAAGAAAAATTCTAATTATTTTTAATATCTGTTATATTCAAAAATTACAGATGACTTCTTATAGTATTTAATAACTGGCATTGGTTGTGAATTCTCTTCTTCAATTTTTAAGTGCTCACATTTTATCTTATATTCCTAAAATCAACATATGAACAACTAATAAGGAAATGTTAGGCCTGTGAGATGCCTCAGTGGGTCTTTAAGGCCAAGCCTGACACCTTAAGTTTTATTCCTAGAACCCAAATGATAGAAGGAGGGAACTAATTTACCCAGGCTGTCCTCTAACCACCACACTTGCACCATAACATGCACACACACACACACACACACACACACACACACACCAAATGAAAATGTAAACAAACATTTAGAAGAAGACAATCTAGTATTTTTAAAATGCTGTTGTCATCTTTAGTACTCAAGAAAGAACTGGAAATCAAGTTTTCATATTGTTTTCAGTTGTTTAGTAGTTGATGATATTTACCTGTGTAAACCTCACTTTGCTTCATATGGACAGGATATATGAAACCAGGATGCAGACTTTGTCTTCTGGAAAGTAGGGCAATGAATTCTAGATTGAACTTACTATGTTTGTAAACCAGAGTACCTGTAATCATTTCACGAAATC